>JANWGL010000703.1:1732-37691 GCA_025200755.1 Ceratobasidium sp. C01
CGTCGCTCAGTGTTTATGCCCGCCAATATACTCTACGACGGGACTCGGGTCACTCTAGGCGGGAGACTGGGTAGATAAACACTCGGGGGACGTGACGGGATCTCCACTTTTTGTTTTCGTCCTCTTCTTTCCCTTGCTATCCTATAGTAAACCCAAACCCAACCCACTTCGTCACACCTATCCCAAACTACATCCCGCCCTTCCCTACCTCATCCCGCTCCCCATATCCCGCAAGATGTCTTGGTCACGGACCTTCCTTGGGGTCGTCGCTTGGATCATTATCTTCGCACCGATTCTTCCCATCCCCCCCGTGGCAAATCCCGGCCATTCCGCCTCATCCCCCATGTAAGTAGTACCTGGAGCTCATGGTCAACTGCTTGTTAACGTTTTCGACGACAGCACCGAACCCTCTATCCTCAATGCCATTCTCGATATCATCCCCATCCCCAGCCGCCTCCTCTTCTTTTCTACTCCCCATGGCGCCGAAGCCCCATCAATGGGCTGCTCTTTCCCGACCTATAATCTCCACCCTTTCCCCTCCGGTTCTCAACCGCACTCCTCTTCATCCGACTCCTCCCACCTGCTAACAACAAAGAATGAAGTTATCCAACACACTCCTAGTGAGCATTCTCATACGCGATTTCTGATTTTCGGGTCCTAATAAGCAAATTTAGCGACTTTCTTAGGCCGTGTTAGCTCTCGCACCCGGCAAGCATTCTTATCTTTGTGCATAAAGGTTTTGTACCCTGTTCTCGACGCGATCGTACAGCCGAAGACGACGAAGACAATTCGGACCGATATTCGGTCAACAGGGACCTGGTCTGGGACGAACCCGGCGCCTCCTCGAGCCGAACACGAATGGAAACGCGGTCGATCATACATGTACGACGCTGATGGAATCAGGTCCTCCACCGCGCTCCCCAGCGTCCGCGAGGTTTACGAGGGAATCTGGAATTGGTTGGACGAGACGTGGACTCCTCTGCAAGTCGTTTGGCCCCTTATGGCCGAGAACTTCGAGTACGCGGAAGTTTGGGTTACGTCTTTCTGTTTACGCGCATACAACCAGCCTGGTGCTTTCCTTGAGGCCGCCTCATACGATTTGATACTTTCTCTCGGCGATCTTTGGTCGGTGATCTATGGCTTTGGAGATTTCCCTTCTTTTGTCCTCTCCGCAGCTGAGATTATCTTCAAGTATTACCAGAGCTGGCTTGCCCCCTGTTTCATTGCCGGCGTGGAGACCGTTGCGGAGATCTTGCCCACCTCGGAGCAGATTTCATTTGCCACCAACCAGCTTTGGTCGACCTCACACTCCTACGCTCACTACCTACAAGCCCTCGCCTCAAGCGTCCTGCAACTAGTCGGAACCGTGGCGAAGGATCATCCTGTTCGACTCCCCGCCTGCTTCGGAGCCTTTTATCGGTTCGCGTCAACCTATCCGTTCGTCACAATGCTTGGGTCATTTTGTCTTGTGTTGGCGCTCGCTGGAGTCGCGTCGCTTGTATGGTTCATCCGGACGCCCGAGGATCAGTTACTGGCGTACATGCGGTTGGACTCGAGCTGGATCGTTCGAGAGCTCGTTCGGATGATGGACCCGCGCAATAGGAACGTAGCGATGTTGGTTGTTCATCTAGCATTCGAGTATACTCGGAGATCGGGCGACGACGCGACGGAGCCACGAGACGATTCGTACACGAGTGAGGGTCTGGCTGGACGCGACTACTGTACTTGCTGGCGTCGTCCGGTCCTGTTCACTGCTGACGAAGGGCAGTGCGCCTACGGGGCCCACAATCAGCTCGATGGGCACAGCAGCTATGCCACATGGGACCAATCTAGTGAGTGACTCGAACCAACTGCCTTTGCTGCTGCTGAGTTTACTCTGCAGATGCCGAAACCGAGGAGACAGGCGGGTGCACAGATCTCGTCTTATGGACACGCCCTTTGCTTGAGAGACACTCGGTTCTCTTTATGAAGCCGAGACTGATGATCAAGTATCGCCCGTTGACTGATATTGACGGCGAAGTGAGTTCTGCCTGCTCTTCTTGAGCTACTTTTGTACTGATTCGTTCCGCAGGAAATCGAAACTAGCTACCCGGCCACCCACGAGTCCGAGGAGGCGTCTGCCCCCATTCTGAATTCGTCAGATGGTCGTCGGAAGGAGGTTCTAGCTGTAGTGTTGTCGTACGTCTGGAGTGTCACGCATCTCGCCTCGTATCATGTTGTCCAGTTGGGCTTCGTGATCAATGGCGCATTCCATAGTTTCGCGTATGGTAATCCTTGTGAGTAATTCGGTTCGATAGTAAGGCTATATTTTCTGACCACTTCTTCAGATGTACGACTTCAGCTGCCTAACTCGACCTCCGCCTTTCTATCCTCGCTACTCGTCCGATTCGACGCTCGTCCGAAGCCAATTCTACTAATCGAGTATCCGCAACAGATTGAGACCGCTAGCAAGGTACTGTACTGCTCCGACCTTCGCGTCGGTCCCTGTCCCCGAGACTATCGACGCGACGCGATTTTTTGATCGGTCCCCCGTCCTTCTGGCAGCCGACGCCGGGGACATATGTTCCATATCAAATACCTATTTTTTGTCTTCGATTTTGGGCGTTTTATGACATTTTCTGACGTAGATTTGACGCTCGACCGTTCCTGTCCCCTGTCCCCAGTTCAGCTGACGCGAGAGACAAGTGAATCAAACAGGTACAAGCAACAGGAAGCGCTCGGCGCTATTACATAAGCGACGCGAAGGTCGGAGCAGTACAGTAATGCTTAGATTAATTTGTATCTTAAATTTTGCTCAATCTAACTGCCCAGGATTCTGAGTCGCAGAAAATCACGTTTGATCCACCCTCACCCACCCCCCGTTCTCCCTTGTCCGTTCGTCGCGGCCAGGAGGTTCTGAACTTGGTTCAGCCTTATTTGGATATCACCGCCCGCCCCGAAGACTCTCTTGTAGCTAGTCCGAGTCGGTATGCTTCTCGCGCGTTCAAGAGTGTTGTGTACGGAGATCCTTGTGAGCATTATTGGCCAACTCGGCTGTATCTTCACTCACATTTGCGGTTAGATCTACGACTCGTAGAACAAGCGGTGCTTGCGGCGTCACTCGAGAACCTCTTCGCTCGGTTTGAGGTGCGCGTGGCCCAGCCGGTGAAACCGAGGCTCATGATCGAGTATCCTCAGTCGATCGAAGCTGCCCGCGAGGTAATTTAATTTCTCTATTTCTCGAGCTTATATCTAAGAAAGTCTTTTGAACAGGAGACTGAGTACGATATCTTATCGGAGAGCCCGACGCCGCGCCTTCTGCCGAGCCAACGCAGGGAGGTCATCGCACTGGCGAGGCACTATGTCGGCGCGCTGGACACCGAAGACGAATATCCCCTTATCCATTCGGCTAACGTCTTCGTCTATTGCACCTACCGGGGAGCGGTACTCCACGACTCTAGTTTGTGATACCGACTTTTTTGCCTGGCTGTATGCTAACAGTTGGTCTTTAGGTTCCAGGATTGGGCTCCTCGATTTGGTAGCGGCGTTCTTCGTGCCATTGGTCGTCCGGCTCGAAGTATACCTGCCCGAGTTCGATCTGAACCGGGTATCTCGCAAGGCACCACCTCGGGTTCGCCCCGGGGCTCAAGTATATCGTCCTCGCGCGTCACAGGTAACTGCCCATTCTTTTTCTCCTTTTGAAGGCAATTAATTAAGTCTCTACAGCGAGACGACGCACCCAGCGAGTGGAGGCGGCAGCGAATCGCTGAGCAGGAACAGGCGCTGATCGACGAAGAGCGCGGGCGAGAGTTAGCCGGTCAGCAGGCTGCGGGGCCGTTGTCGGGTAGTCCGAGGCGGAGGCGGCGGGTGAGAGCAGGGAAGCAGGTGAAGGAGAGAAAGGCGCGAGAGGAAGGGGAGCGACAAGCTCGATTGGAGTCGGCCGCTGATGAATAGACATAGAAGGCGGCCGAGCTGGGGGATGTTGGTATGAAGGAGCGGTAGATCGAGTGGAGACTGGGCGAGGGACCGGGGTTATGCGAGCGAAGGGCTAGGAGCCGGATCTCCTTAGCCTGAGTTCGTTTGCCCCGGTTCGTACAAAGTACAACAAGACCGTCCGGTTCCCTTATTACCTGAACGCACTATTTTCTTGGACTGTTTCCGTTCGCTTTCTATGTGTTCGACTTGAAGAGATCAAGAAGCTTTCTTTTGTGTTCGTTTGTTCTGGTGACTGCCTGTCTTCGATGTATTCCTATTTTTTATCCTTATATTCTTGTCTTGTATTGGCAGTCACCAAATAATATACCCTTCTTGATCTCTTCAAACTTGCGTCGACGCCAAGGCAGCCTTGGGGTTCATCACGCGGCAAATAGATGGGACCATGTGAATTTGAAATCAAGGGTCCGAACAACAACAACAGCGCGTCTCCAACCGCGACCACCAACAGCTCCATAGCCACCCTATCCTCGCTTGTTCCCACTGCTTTCCTAATATGTCCAGCGGGCCCGCGTCTGTTGCTTGTCTTCAACCACTCAAAGTCGCCTTTGACGATCCTAGCCCCGTTGCCTGGCCAGCAACATACACCCTCACTTCGCTCGGCGAGTATCCATTCGGGTAAGTACATCGGCTATATTCATTTTAGGGTTTGGTAACTGACATAGCCAAAGTCCGCCTCAGGATGATTCAATCGAAGCGTACGTAGAAAGAAGATATCTGGAATGTCTCTGGATGCCCGAAGTACTCGAACCCCTCTCCTCACTGGTCCCCTCCCTTCGACGCGTCGTTCCCTCTGTCAACTGGTCTCCTCACAGCGGACCTCACCCTCTCCATGCGATCATTGACGAACATCTTTTGGACCTAGCGGACATCCATAAGAAATACCGAAAAACGATTCCTGCTCTGCTAGTGAAGGAATGCGACGCGCAGGATGCCCAAGAGGCATGTATATGGTACGCGTGGACGCACGCGCTGCCGGACGAGGGCGAGGGCACGAGTGTGAATGTCGCGGGAGAGGGCGAGGATCAATCGACGAAGCGATGGTTGAACGAGGCAGAGAAGCGAGAGTGTGTCGTTTATTTATCTCTTCGAGCGCGTATTGATGTCACGAGTAGGTATCTGGTGCAGATTCTATTGCGGATGATGAAGCTCACGCTTCCACCTCCCCCGCCCCCGAAACGGAAGAGAAAGAAGAACAAAGAGGCGACGGAAGAGACTCCAATTTATGGCGAGGTGATCGCTGGTTTGGAGATGTTGGCGGATCGGATCGGGATTCTGCGACAGACGGCGGCGTCGGCGTTGGCGAAAGATGGTGAAAAATCTGGAGAGAAAGAAGGTGTTCGAGACTGGGCCGCCGCGTTCTGTGAGGACGTTCTCAGGCCATTGTAAGCCAAAGTTTCCTTGTCTCGTCCATATGATTCTGACTGGTGTCAAGGTTCGAAGAATCACTGCCAGAGCACTACGAGACCATTCGCTACCACTGCATGCCTATCAGCTCCCGACCGACCTCCCCAGCCCGGTCCGAAGCCTCCAGCGGGGAACCGTCCCAGTCCCAATCTCAGCCCCAATCTCAATCCCAACCGCATCCACGCCAACGCTCCCTCGCTCGCGCACCCTCTGCATCCACTTCTAACTCCACGCGCACTGGCAGCCTCCAGGCGCGCACAAACTCATCTCGTTCCGTATCCCGAGAAAATTCCATCGCGCCTTCAATTCCCCGCGTATCTAGGAGTCGAAGTGGGTCGGTTGAACCCTCCTTTGGGGCGGATTCAAAGAGTCGAAGCCGTAGCAGAAGTGTATCGTTTGCGGCAGCAGGAAGAAGCGCTGGAGGGATCCGAGCACCCGTCCAGAGACCGGGTATGAGGCCCGTGCGAGCACCGAGGGGGAAGACCAAGATGAAACAGGTGAACTCCGCTCCCGGGTTGGGCCTTGGCCGGCCATGTGAGTTCGCATTCTCTTAATACCTTTCGTAGAACCAACTAATATTGATTTGTGTTTAGCTCGAGTTACCGCTGCCGAACCTCCTCGAGCTCAAACGACAGGACCCACGACTCTCGTTGCCGATACGCCCCAGAAACCTTCCCGCATCATTCAACGCGAAGCGTCAGGCGGATCGATCCCATTCATGCAGAAACTGCAGTCACAGTCGCAGTCTCAGTATTCGCAAGGGAGGTCAATGTCAGGATTGGAGGAGTTTATGGTGGCTTCACCCGAGCGAAATCGGGAAGACTTTATGCTAAGGGACATGGTGTTAGAGACGCCCAAAAAATAGAAGGAGGACGTCACGACTGAGCTGTTTCGACAAGCGCTGTATTATGTAATCGCATATTATATAACATTTATCCCAAAGGACATTGTCCTGCCGCGTGACCACCATCTTGCCATCATTTATACCGATAGGCATAGCCAAAATATAAAAAGGCCGGTTTAAATACAGACTGCGCCCGCTTTGAGGCCCTTGTATTTGATAGTCACGCCCCGCTGGCCCTCGCTCACCTCACGTTTCTCTCATGACGCAAATACGATTTACTCAAGATACCTTCGGTATGGGTACTAAGTCCTGGTTGCTAGGACGTCTCTAGAACATCTTCCCTAAACTGTCGGCCCCCTCGCGAATCCTAATGATAAGAAGGTAACTGGTGGTCCTGCTGTGTACATGAACCCGAGAACATAGGGCGTCGCTTCAGACGCTGAGGGGTATGCTACAAGGTCTGGACTTGTGGGCTGATCCTAACGATTACATCAGTAATCGGACATCCTATACGATCAGCGATTCGCGCGCGGGGGACAACTCGAGTCTCTGGTCAAGCGTGTATACGAGCTTAAGAACCTTCTGGACGAATGTTGTGGTTACTACCCCGTCCGAACTCACCACAGAAGGACGGTTTCATTCCCCTCTCAAAGTTTGGCGATATTTCGAATGGTCGATGTCTGGCGGTCTCAATTTAGGGTGGAAGCTGCACAACGCAAGCTGGCGATGCGGGGCGACTTAAAGGCAAACTAGACAGGGTAACTGAAGTGAACAGAGCAACTTGACTAAAAGGTTACGAGTGCGACCGTCAAGTCGAAAGTGGGGCTAGAATTGTTGGTTCAAACTTAAAAGGCAGTGCAAGGATGCCCAAGTGAGCGCGAGGAAGAAGTTCAGCGCATACATTAGTCGAGAGACGAGGATTTCAGAAATGGTTGAGATATATCGGCGATCCAGCGTGAACTAAGCGATAAGCCGTGTACTACGCTAACGCGGTACACCTCTCTTTTACACTAGCCACTGAAAGTCTTGCAGCACGTGATATGCGCCGCATTGTATGGGCTACGGGCGATGGAGTATGCATTTCTAGACTTTACAATGTTAATGCGGAACGTGTGTTGGACGTATGCACACTGCTATGCAAGCTTTCAAGCAAATCCGCTACTCACATGAGAAGATATGGCCGAATCTTTACCTCAAAATGCTGCAAGACCTTTGGAAATTCACACCCACTCTTATGCTTTTGGCCGATTTCCATGGGTATTCGGTCAATTTAAGTTAAAAAAGAGGTATAGAAGATATCAAAAGGGTCTTCAGAAAGCTCAGTAAGTCTTTAGAACTTGGTTAGCAAGCAAATAAATGTGCATATATGCGATATACAGGAGGGGTATTCCCCTCTTTTTCAGGCTACCAGCTGAAATTCCAGAGGCCCGCTGCCATTCTAGCTAATCTGGGACACATCATAAAGTAAATAACTCTCATATTCACATAGAACAGCAGCATGTTCTATGTAGAATAGGTCTCATGTGGTATATGCAGCAAATATCCCCTGATTAGATCTTGCTTCAATGTGCTTTTTATCAATCAAATCTACATGAAAGTAGGTTTTGTTAATGGATATTGTTGGATGGAACTACACCCTCCGTGCTGCTCCCCTGCGCTCATTCATCGACTCTATTGCAGAATTCGAACTGGGATTTACAGAGCTTCAGGTGATGAAAGCTGCCGGTGCCTGCAGGCTATTTCCTCACTAGCACCCATTCGCCAGTACCGCTTCTGTCCCTCCTCCCCTGCCGGATATATTTGTGTTTGGTTTGGTACTCTATCTGAATCACGAGGTTGTGAGTTGGGATCTGCTCGGGCGTACCCGTCATGCCACAGAAACGGTAAGCGAAGTCGACTATCTCAAGGCAATACTTAGCTTTTTTTACGACTTCGGTAAAACTCCGGGATGCAAGTCATCTACAGATGATGGCGATGACTGGCTGACGTATGTCATCTCATATTTATTCAATTCTTGCCTCATAAATAACATATTAATCATGTCATTAGCTACACCTTGAACCCCGACCGTCTCGTAAACCAACCCTCGAACTCCGACGACCGTATAGGATATGTACATCAAGATATGTTGTCCCCCTTCAGCCCTCTTAAATTCCCATATCCGTTTCATTGGGACAACCTACTCGCAGAAGCTCAGGAAATGTCTGAGCGTCTCGGTGTGGACTTAGACACCATTGAGTTTGGTATGTCCTCCGTGCTCGTCGAGGGGCGTGACTGAGCCTCACGAATTTATTTTTAGTTGTGAATAGCTATCTATCCGTTTAGCCAACTCGTCCAGAAGACGCCAGCTAGGGCGACCTCCCGGCAACCACCTACTATCACAGAGCCTCGTAGTCGTCTGGTACACACGATGCTCGGGGGCTTTGTAGCGATCAACGGTGTATGGCAAGAACGGTTCACGAGCCGAGGTTGGAGGTTTGAGTTTCAACTATGACTGACCTCTTTTCCAAGGAACACACACACCTTAGTTTGCCCCTGGTAAAATTACGTGTCGTGTTGGCACCTTCATTTAGTATGCTTTGGGTCTTCAAGATGAGTGCCGACTGGGGACGCCAATATGGGAGGGAGCCGAAGAGAATTATGGTGGCAACCCAGGGAAGCTATCCTGGCGCATATGTTAAAGAGATTGAGGATTAAAGGCTGAGTGGAGGACTGATACCTTGGCAATGTACGAATTTTTGATACTTCTCCAAATAAATCAACGACAAACGTATAGACACTATTTGTTCTGGCTAATCAAGTATCGAAACACCATTGTTATTCTTACTAGGTGTGCCTTTCGGCCCGTGGATTTCAATTTCAGTTTGTAACTAAAGGCACGAGAGAGAGGTCATACAAGGCCGTAAAAATGTTCAAGACGCGAGGTCGCACCCCAGTACATTCAATAACCTCGGCGTAACCGAACTGCCCAGCCGAAACATGCCGCTGACTCAGCATAAGCGCCCGTTATCTGGCCGCCTCTCGCCACTCGCCAACGTCGATACAATATTTGGACCATTATTTCACCTCGTTCAACTTCTCGCATAAGCTCAAGGCGGACGGGTACAGCAAGTTATATCGCGTGAGCAGCCAAACTCAGCACGGTAAGGCCACGAAATTCGTAATTCTCCCCGGACGAGCACGTTTTAATCCCCGCGTCTCGCAGCACGAATTACTTAGCTACATACCCCATAACTAACAGCTCTTGGCTCTTATTTGACTGTCAACTCCCAATATCATCGAAGCGACGGCCACTATCCTAGGCAAACCACATGCCACGGATCGCTAGTATCGTGCCACTTCCAGGCGTCGGAGAGTTAGAAAACGTGGCAAAAGGTTTAATTGCACTTCTAAAGGCAAGTTGCATCCCCTTTGGTCGGTTAAGCGCTGACGACAGTGATAGGATGATGGTGGTTATGCCAACAAAGGCGAAATCTTAGTGAAGCAACTTCAGTCTTTGAAGGTGTGGGCAGACAAAATGAACAATGTGACGGAGTTCACCACGTGCGTACGTTTAGTTATTTTCTACCTTTCCTAAATTTAACCCGCAAGGGTTTCCTATAGGGAGCTTCATGAAATTCAACGCCAGCTACGGGCGGCAAGCACGATAAAATCCCAACAGCGGAAGCTAATGATCTGGGATGATCTTAGTGCTAGGCTCAACCACGAGATGACGTGTGCTACGGTACAGTAGCTAGAACATTACGTTGACCGCAGCTAAATCAAGTACGTAGTTAAACCTAGTAGCTCAATTACACAAAGCCCAGGCCGAGCAAACAGCCGCACAGCGGTATCAGTACAAGGTATTTGGTTTGCGCATTTCTTCCCTCTCATGCTAACCGACACATGTTCAAGGTTTTCCAGAGCTATCAAATCACGAACGAAATAGAGATACACCGCAAGATTTGGCCAGATCCGGGACATGAATGCAGCCCCCCCTTGCTCAAACCCGTCCAGGTTACATTGCGATCCGGCCGACTGAACGGGATGACGGTCGCCTACCTGACCTTCACTGCGGACCCGAAGAACGTCGTACATGGTGTAAGTACTTAGTGGCTAGCACTCTCATACACACAAACTGCTTACAGTTGCGACCAGCTTATAGAAGAAGAGATCGAGCGTATCTGCCGGCAGACGTAGGTTTTCGCCGCCCCAATTTTGTCTATATGCACCCAACCTCTTGTAGGCATATTAATCTAGCAAAGTTCGTGGGAGTGACTCAGGGATACCGTGGACTAGACGGCATTGTCGTCACTATGGGTGAGTTTGTAATCATGCTCATGAGCCCGATATCCTATTAATCACGAACTTTCTAGATGGGATTGACTTCAGAGACTTTCAGGAGAAGACTCACTCCGGTGCTGTATGGGTTAAATGTGTAAGTCACTCAATTAATCGTTGGATAATATCGACCACTCATGTATGCTTCTTCAGCTTAAGGGTTTTCAGGTAAGTTGTGCTCAAGAAGTGACATTAGCCTGCCATAACCATTGTAATTCTCTCTGCTTGTAGGCCCTCCAGGAGTTTTCAAGTACATGGGACGTAAGTACTAATTAAGTTTTTCGGGGATTATCTGATAGGTTCCTGTTGACAGGACAACGGATGGATAACTGTTGCATCCAACGGACATGTAACTGTATTTCCGGGGACATCCGGTGATAGTTACGAGAGATTTGTAGGTCGTACAAGCAGATTCCGGTACTCTATATTGATTAGAGCTTTCACTTTGAGTTTTGGCTCTGGAATAACATCACGAGTGCTCATGCGGATCGTGCGGTGGACCTATTAATTGGGATCTGTTACAAAAACTACTACCGCTGCCCCGCCAGTTTACCCACTTTCATTGAATATGTTGCAGATCTTGGCCCAGGGTTCACAGAACTTCACGTCATGAAAATTGCTGCCACATGCAGATTGTTTCCCAACTCGCGGAATACCTTTAGTTTACTCCCTTCACCTCCCGTTCTGCCAGATATATGCGTCTTTAGCCTGGTACGGTACCCCGATAATGAGGCTCTAAGTTGGGTAACACTTGGACGTACTCGCCATATTCCTGAGACGGTGAGAGAATGTCGGTTCCCCCAGTACGTGGCTTACTTCTTTTTAGGATCTGACAGGGAGTCTTCAGTCCAAATCGTCAGCAGCTAGTGGTGCTAAATGGATGACGTATGCCCTCTCAAATATGGCCAATGCCTGATCCATAGATGAGATGACTCACTTGGTCGTTAGGATCACTCTGGGCTCAGGAGATCAATATCGCCAGGAAGGTCTACGTCGAGATATGTGGGATTGCTACAGATTGCTCGGTAGTCCATATCCGTTCAGTTGGGACGACATTTTCAAAGAGGCTCAGGAGATGTCCCGACATTTCGATGTCAGCTTGGACCAAATTTCCTTTAGTGGGTCTTATCTTGAATTTCATCCAGAATCAGAACTAAGAGTCATGGATGAACTTTCAGTTATAAACAGGCATTTCTCCGTTGAATTAACTCGTCCCGAGGACGCCAGCTGGGATGAAGTTCCGAGAATTTTATACTACCACTACACACCGCTGTCCTCAGGCCCGGACAAAAATAAAGGATTTTGTAGCGTTGACAAACTCCCTGATGGCGGTGCATGGCAAGAGCGACTGAAAGAGCGGGGTTGGAAGCTTGAATTTCGCCTGTGAGTGAGCTCATTTGTTTCCATGTTGGTATAATCCATCATGATGCTGAACGCTACGCCGATGTATGTGTTCAGTGGTATTGAATCTTACAGAATGTGTGATGACTGGGGCCGCCAGTATGAGAGAGAGCTCAGCCACTTAATCTCGACTACGCCAGGAAACTATCCTGGCGCATATATTGAGGACATCGAGGAGTAATACTAAGGCTGGGGAGGGGGGAGGGTGAAGCATAATATTCAACGGGGCAGCCAATGCGAGAAGGAGCTACTCCAGGTGATTATTCCGCCGCATATACTGAAAAGATTGAGGAGTGTTGATCGAGTTTAGGGTTTTAAGCTTGATACTGTGGCTATCTAGATGTTTTTATATACACTCTTGGTCAACCTGGAGCCCAATGCAATGATTCGAACTCCACATCTGCAAGTTATATATATTTATCCAATTGCCACGCCAGCGCTCAAAACTCAAAGACACCTGCAGGCCACCTGCTGCACCGTCCCGAGGGCAACGTTCGCACTATCGAAATAAATAATTTGTTATGAGAACACTGTACAGATACGACTCGTCACTAGTGCCTCCCAATCCCAGTTCTACCACATGTGCTCGAACCAGTCGATAACCAACATCCTCCGGTCCAGGTCCAAGTCAGACCGCACGTCTCAGACCATTGGACGCAGCCACCGCTCCACCTCCCCGTCAGATAAACCAATAGAACAGGAAGCTATCCGTAGATTTTTAATCCGACGTGACTTAACGACGTTCCCGATCCTCTCTATGCTAATCTTGCCATTAATTAGATATTGCGTATGAAGGTGCGGCCACTGGGAGGAGCACAACGCTGAGCCAGTAGAATCCGACGGGTCAATAAGAGCGCCCAGTTTATTATCCCCATATTGAGTCTGCCACTGGAGGTTGAGGTCGAAGATCAACACACAGAAGTTCTTCGAGGGAGTTAGGTGTCTTCGAATAAAGCCTGGGTCTACGCCTGCCCCTTGAATAAAGAGTCCGACAATATTTGAACAAATGAAGAATGACAGGAGAGCGTTTTCGCCCTCAACATCTGATGCTAAGTTGACTCGCATGCTCAGTTTGCCAGATCCTGGAGCGAGTATAGGAAGGAAGACCTCGAGACCGCGGGGTCACATCCCAGTGACATCGAGTATCTCGAGGTGGGCTAACGGAACAGGCTCAAAATAGACGCGATCGTAGTTCCAGAAAGTGACAGCTTGAAGCCGAAGAATACCTAGCTCGGGGTAGGCGGAAAGTATTGCGACCAAGGAATGGTAGGCTCACGTTTTAAGTGCTTTCCACCTTTCGGCCCCCCCAACCGCCAAACGCTCATAGAATGTCGAGATTTTTTAACCAGATGCTCTTCTCGTTGGTTTCTTCCTTTTTGTCTCTTTATAATTTGATGGTTTGAAGTTTGGGGGTTGTGAGGAGACAAACTAAATCTGGTGGTGCAAGGAGTGGTACAACACTGTAGCCTCCTCGAGATCTGTGTCACCAGAGAAGTGCCCCCACGGTTTGGCGATGGCAGATTCAAGAGCAATGGTTGTGTCAAAATAAGTGTCGATGGCATCAATCAGTTCGTCCCGAGCAGCTTTCCACTTCTGTAACAGAGCCATAGTAGGATAGCAAGTCTAGTCGAGTTTGAATAAGGCTGCTGCCGCGAGGTCAATAATGTTGACAGAAATCCAAGAATAAGGTTGATGAGCCTGGGTGTGTTCCAATTGCCAATTTCAGCGGCGTGACGCAACGAAGTCACACAACGTGACCCTCAAGTGGCCAGAAATTGACTTCAAAGTCAGAACACGAGCAAGATCTTGGGAATCTCTTGAAACGTAGATTATTCCCCCCCGCGCATTAAAAGATAATATAAACAAGCTATTACAGATATTATGTTATAGAAAACAATACCAGACGGCCACTACCACATATGTTTGTACCAATCCCGAGCCAACGTCTTACGATCCAATCCCAGTTCACATTTCACGTCCTTGATTATGGGATACAACTCCTCCTGCAACTCCTCCTCGGATTCGCCTATGTAGCACGACGCTACCCTGAGCTTTTTTATCCGACATGATTTGACCACGTGCGTAATGATCCTTGTACTAATCTCACCGTTGATAAGATATAAGGTACGAAGCCAAGGCCAGTAGGACGAACAAAGCTCAGGTTCAGCGCAGCCTGGCGGATCGATAAGAACATCCAGTTTCGCGTCCCCACAGCCCGGGTCGGTATTGAGATTGAGATCGAATATAAGGACGCGTAGATTCTTCAGAGGGGCCAGGTGTAAGGCGAGGTCCCTTCGGTGTCGGCCCCATCCTTGGAGAAACAGTCTGACAACATTGGAACGACCAAAAAACTCCGTGAGGGCTTCCCTATCCTCCGCCCATGATGTCAGGTTGATTCGTAAGCTCAGCTCGCTAGACCCAGGGGCTAAGATTGGGAGAAGAGCCGCAGTACCAAGAGGTCTCAGCCCACCGAGATCGAGTACTTCCAGGTGTTTCAGCAATACAGGCTCGTAATAGTCGTTCTCGGTGTTCCAGAACGTCATCATCTGGAGCCGGAGAATGCGTAACTCCGGACACGCAGAGAGAATGCCTGCCATCTGCGCCACGGTTGGACATACACTATCGAGCAGGTAACCGATATGTAGTTCGACAAGCCCGTGGTACGCAAGACTATCCCACTCAAAATACGTGTTGTGTAGTCGAAGAACTCGGATTGGCGATAAATAAAGGTTTAAGCTGTCTTTGGAAAAGAGTCCAGGTCCCCCCTCCAGCTTCAACCGTGTCCGGGCTCCCTTGGCACCTAAACACGCGAGCGTTTGGATTTGGCCGGGTTTCAAGTAGACGAGCCAATTGCAGATCATCCTTGGGAAGAAATCTTTCCGTTTTGCTGGCCCGAAGCAGAGCGAGGTTGCAGATTGCATACGGGAGAATAAGTTGGTGCACACGTCCCAGAAGTCGTTGTGGAGATGGGATTTGGCAGAAATGTGAACGGATAGTGGCTTGTCGCCGGCGCGGTGAAGTCGCAGGAGGGCGTTATCAAGGATGTCGTGACCGTCGACTTGCCGGCCATGATTCATGACATCGACGTGAGTCCATAATTGAGGGATGTTCGTCACAATCCTGCGCCAGTCGCTGCAGACTTGGGTCAAACCCAACAACATCGTGTGTGTTTCGCGAACAGGGTGATCGAAAATGGATAGAGGAGAGTCAAGACTGCAGCCGACGGGACAGCAGAGGGCGAAAATTCGCGTCAAAATCTCGAGTGGAAGCGAATTGAAGGGCACTCGTTTTTTCGATTTGTTCTGGATACGATCCAAGTAAACCTCGGATGCATAGAACGCGTATATTTTGGATTCGGTGGCCATGCGTCCCAAGCAGATAGATGTTATAGCATCCTCGATCTCAAAATCGTTAGAGAAATGACCCCATGGCTTAGCAATGGCGGCTTCAAGAGCAACAGTAGCATCACAGTAGTTGTCGATAGCGGAGATCAGATTTTTTCGAGCTGCTTCCCACATTTGAAATATAACCATGTCGTATTACGCCAACTAGATGTAGTTATATGAGCGAGTAAGAGACTTAAGGAGAAGAAAACTAGAGCAATGGTATTTAGGATCTAAACCAAGTGCCGGTGAAACCAAAACATTGACGTGAGAGGTAAGGTCACGGGTGGCTAAAGTCAACACATGGGCAAACACGCGCACAGTTCAGCACAGCACAGTATCCTCCCGTATGGAATCATATCTGCCTCGCCGGGCCATACAAGCAATCTCTCGAAAAAATATAGACACCCACCCAGTGGCTTAACTCAGTAAATCAAATTGAAGCACATATACCGATGGGCACTCCAGTCAGGTCTCACTCAGTTCGTCGGTCACGGGGAAGTCTGTATATTTAAAGAGTCTTCAATCACTTCAACTGTAGGCATGAAACGCAACACGATGCTAACCGAAATAGAAAGAAGCCAAACGACGCGAATCCAGTACAAGCCTGAGACCCCCGCGTGTCAATTGAATTAGGGCAGGGGCCGGCATGCTAGATCACGCCGATAGTACAAGAATCGAGCAATACAGACTCAGAGGCTGCTGCATCAAAGAAAATACCGAGGTTAGAGCCCTCGGGGAGACCAGGCCGCCCTGTGTCCGTACCCCGACGCGAGAGGCGGCGGGTAGGGGCTGTGGCTGATAGGAGTTTCCCTTTCAGCTAGTCTTCAATGTCTACACCAGGCAGTTATCAGGAACCTTTCGTGTTATAATGGTCTAGAAAAAGATAAACATTGATTGAGGCACGCAGACACGTGAAGGAAATTATTGCAAGTTCACTCTTTTCTCGTCAACTAGGCACCCCGGTGCCTTCCAACTTAGGTCAGCTTCATTTTCCTCGCTAGATGTAGCACGCCCGTCATTCTGTTGGTGTCTGTTAACGAACACGAATCAGCAATCCACCGACAGTCAAGAAGGCAGTTCGCTCAAACCTTTGTAGTGTCCTTCGGTTCTGCCGATATATACCTTGGAAGAACTGACTCTGGTGGTGGACTCGAGGGGGGCGGTGTTTTCATCTTCTTTACAGCAAGCTGGAAGCGGGGTGGATCGCCTCCCCTTAGGGATGGTAAGCATCTAGTGGGATTATAGTTATAGACAACCTACGTCGTCCGTCCCCTCGGTGTGTGTCGTCGCATTACGAAAAAATGGCTTTGAACTTTTCAATTTTTGATCGACCGATGTTATAATCAAGTAGAAGTTCACGAGGCGGTACTAGGGTCACTTTTTTGGTTCCGGAAACAGGTGACATATTTGTCCTGCTGACCAAGCTGCTCCGAGGCACGGGCCAGCCAATGCCACCAGGCGGACATTTCGTTGTCCTCTACGGCCTCTCACGTCTGCAATCTATTCACAGTCACTGCCTTACGTGTTCCCAACACTTTACTTGACATATCCCCCCCAGGGTTTTTCGTCTACTTAGTCATAGTTTGGCTAAATGCTGGTACTCGGACTCCAATCGAGGTATGGATCCGCACCTATGATGTATATAATACTAAAGCTATATTGTACAAATGTATGCGAGTCTAACTCGCGGTGATTGTGGGAGAGCCATGGACCGCATCAGCGGGCCAAGGCGAAGATCGGGCCGCCCGCATGCGACCGTGGGGATCGCAAGGTGGGGTGTGGCCATAGACTCATGCGAATGCGTTCACCGGGAGGACGGCGCAACGAGGGTGGGAAGGAGAACGAAAACAGTATATAGAAGGGCATGCGCATCGCGCAACTGTTGCGCGTCCCTGTGGTGGGCCTCAAGGCGAAAGGCCCACGTTGCACGTGACTAAACCTCACGCTCTCTCTGTGCGGCTGAGTAATGCTCGTGGCTAACTCCGTAGGCTCCGTGCCACCAGCTCACAATTCACGGTAACCAACCGGTGGTACCCTACGTGTGTCTAACCCACCTACTTCAGCCAGGGTGACTATCATATCATGGCATGGGGCCAAATTAAATCGTATATTATCGCGGCTGCTGTCGAGGAATTCGAGGTCACTTCTTGCCGTTATCATTTTAGGCAGGGCGTGTCTAGCGAGTAGTCCGCCCGGAATACTGGTTTGCCGGGGAACTCCTCCGGCTATAGCTCCTACCGCATGTATTACATCTGGCAGACCGAATCGATAAATTAGTCTAACCGTACATCTCACGCTAATACACCTGTAAATGCGTGATTAGTCCTGAGCAATGATATGAACGCGAAAGCGTTCATATCCGTGCGGAGCTCGTGATAATATCAGCGGTGTGCGATCGCCCTTGCCTGATGAATGATAATGTCATAGCAAGCCCAGTCAATTAGCATACTATTCTAGGGCTTACGAAAAGCTTAAATGCACTAATAACCAGTGGCCTGCTGGGCGCACCTATCACAATCCATGTTATCATTGCGTACGGAACGAACGATAGGATATGATAAGATAGTATCGGCAGTGGAGGTTTATGGAATACATTGAATGTATCTAATTTTGAAGCCCTGGCCAATCGATCGTAACCCGCTTCCTAATATTTGGTCCCAGCTATTATCAGCGTGGGATCGGACTGCCCTGGGTGGCTTTTGTGTTATCAATCTAGGGTAGATACCGCGCTTAATGGGTTGGTGATACGGACGGGGGTTATCATCTCTCAGTTTGCATCGCATATCTCGAAAAACACCCCCTTCTATTATCATATCCTCGTCGCGTACCCTCGAGCCTGCTGGAGGGGAGATAACATGCAATAAATGGTATTATCATTAGTCCAGCAAACGATTGAGACACGATAACGGAGAATGCCAAACGCGCATATTCGATGTTGCGTGCCACAAATCCTGCTTGTGGGGGGGATAACAAGGGGTCACTAATATCATCATCAGCCTAGTAAATCATCGGCACAGGATAACGCAGCTCACCGAACCTGCATATATCATATTGGTATCAATACTAGACCCTGCGTGCCACAAATCATGCCTGTGGGGTGATAACATGCAATAACCGGTGTTATCATTGGACTGGCAGTCCATCGGGACACAATAACGCAGTACGCTAGGCGGGCATATACCATATGGGTATCAATACTATAGCTCACGTGCCGCCGATCCTGCCTGCGGGGCGATAACATGCAATACCTGGTGTTATCATTAACCTGGTAGATCATCAAGACACGATAACACGGTACGCCGGACGCGCATATATCATGCCTGTGGGGTGATAATATGCAATAACCGGTGTTATCATTGGACTGGCAATCCATCGAGACACAATAACGCAGTACGCTAGGCGGGCATATACCATATGGGTATCAATACTATAGCTCACGTGCCGCCGATCCTGCCTGCGGGGCGATAACATGCAATACCTGGTGTTATCATTAACCCGGTAGATCACCAAGACACGATAACACGGTACGCCGGACGCGCATATACCAGATGGGTATCAATACTATAGCCCACATACCATCGATCCTGCCTACGAGGGGATAATACGCAAGAATTTCTATTATCACTAGCCTAGCAAGCCATCGAGGCACGATAACACAGTACGCCACAATACTAGACTAGACGCTGTGTGCCAAAAATCCTGCCTGCAGGAGGATAAATTTCATTAATCGGTGTTTTAATTGGACTAGCAAATCATTGGGACGTGATAGTCCAGTACGCTGGACGCGCATATACTATGTATATATCCGTCTAGGATGGTAAAACGCTGAGAGTTCACAAGTAATAACTTGGTCATTAATATATACCTTATACCCAGGTTAGGAAGTTATCCCGATTGCAGTTATCTGGGTCGAGCAAAAAGATAACGGGTGTTCAAGGTTATCATCTGCTAGAGGGCACTTGCGCACTGAGAGCAGCTCTTGCGGCTACTGAACGCGTTTGTACCTTCTACTTAGAGTGATTACGGACTGAACTCATCAGTTCCTTGCCGCGTATATGATAGTAAGTATGTCATGCTATCATTGCCGCGGCGTGCTTTGCATTCGCCCCGCTAATGATAGGACGCGGATGCACTTCTCATTCATGGGGCAGTCTTTCCGGTGCTTGATAGCGGGACTTCTGAGCTCGCGGCCACCACCTACCCAGCATACCACGCAACCAACAGTAATCGCTCAGCCTGCCTCACAAATGATAGTACCAGCGGAGTACTATCATTCCCTCAGGCAGGTTGAAACCTGGCAGCGTCCCTGATAATCATGTCCGCACTTCTCACTCATATAACACTCTCAGTGACTCTCGGTACCAGCATTTTTAACCACCACCCGACCACAAGTAAGTAAAGCATATACCCCTGTTAATCGTAGTCTACGATAACCACTCACCCCTGTTTTCTAATTGATATCACCGGTGGGTGATATCATTCCTATCAGCTGCGCTGTCTCTTGCTTTGTTCATGATAATACGCCTATGATACTATCATCCCCCTCGGTATGCAGGAGTTTGGCTGGGTCTTTGATAACAGCGTGCGTACTTCTCATTCACGCAGCAGTCATAACACTCTTGATAACAACGCTTCTCTTCCTTTCCTCACATCAAGCACTGCATTTATTGATTTTTAATCTTACTCAGCGATAGCTGCTTGCGACTGCCTTCCAGATGATAATACGAACGTAGTGCTATCATTTTGGCGGTTGACCAAGGCGCTGGCTTCCTTCCTGATAACACGTGCGTGCAATTCTCATTTGTGCGGCAGTCGCAACGACACTTGTATCGCAGTTAGAATTGCTCTTGGTTCATAGGTCTTTGGCCGTGTTCTTGATATACACTTACATGTATTTCATGCACATGATACAATTGCCGACTCTTGATAACACACCATTTGCACAGCATTTACTCAACATTGATCTGATTTAACGCTTATAATCTCCCCCAATTCTCTTAACGATCAAACAGATCAGTAGTGTCATTTCACTTTTGGTATGTAGCGCTTTGGTTGTGCCTTTGATAATACGAGGCTTGTATGTTATTCCTGCGACGCTGTGCGTTCATGATACCACCTGTTGTGTTGCGTCTAAATATGATAACACGTTCCAAGAGTTATCATTACCTTTGGTGGTCAACGGTTTGATCGTTGTTTGATAACATATGTATAGTAGGTGTAGTCATGTCTTCTACGCTGCTTGTGTCACTTGACATCGGGCGTACGCCGAGAATTTTATATGAGTAACCTATCACGCGCGTTATATTGAGAGTGGTGGAGGGTTTGGTTCTTATTCGCACAACAAAATAAATACAATATCGCTTTTCTGTCCTTAGCGCTTCGTCCCTGGAGCGCCTTTGCCCCGTGTTCCAGCTGCCTTTCCAGAGGTTCGCGCCGACGACCGGGTCTTTGGCACTTCCGGTTCGCTACTGGTAGTAGAGGCGGCGGCGGATCGTCGTGCGGAAACACGCCGAGTGGGCTCCTCAATCAATGGCGCATCCCGTTTGCGTTTAGACCCAAGCTTGCCCATTGTAGGGGGAGTAGGCAGGCCGCTGGGGGGTGTACTGGCCATCTGACTAGTTGAGAGAGGGGCGTCAGGGGCAGCCGCAAGCATGGGATCGTCGGCAGGATCAAGCATGGCAGGAGTGGCATTGGGAGCGGACGTGGGGGCAGGGGACGCGTTGTCGGTAAGGGCGTACTCAGCGCACATTTCGTTAGCCAAGGTACTAGTAACTAGCGCAGGTGCGGTCGGAGGGTGGGTTGGAGGCACAGCGGGCACGACAGGAGCGACGAGAGCGGCGGGAACAGCGGGGACCACAGGTGCGGCGAGAGCAACGGGAATGGCGGGAGTGGCAGGAGGTGCAGGAGCGACTGGAGCGGCGGGCACGACGGGCACGATGGGTACAACGGGCGCAACAGGCACAACGGGCACGGCAGGAGCGGCAGGAGCGGCAGGAGCGGCAAGAGCGGCAGGAGCGGCAAGAGCAATGGGAGCGGCGAGAACAGTGGGAGCGGCTGGAGCAACGGGAACAGCAGGAGCGGCAGGAGTGGCCGGAATGGGCGAGGAATTTGCGGGCGCAACAGACTCGGGGTCCAGCGTAACTTGTATAATTATTAGCCAAACGGTAATATTATTAAGACAATTGTACCTACTTTCGTCTTCTACTGCCTTCTCCGATGCGATTGTACTTAGCGCAGGCGTTGAGGTTCGAGTAATCAACGCCTTTGTGCGTGCCAAAACATCTAGGTATTGATTAGTGATAGGGTTGGTCAGCATTAACCTCATAAATGATAAGTGGAGCGCTCACCTCGCAGTCCTTTTGGCTCCTCGTTGGCGTGGGGGCACCCAAATCGATAGATCATGCCAGAGATGAAATGTTTTTGCTCGAAGGGAGTGTCTACTGTCTTCGCCCACGCGCTCTTTCGCTTGGATCGAAGGTTCGATGCTAATGTTGTTGCGTCGTCGGCCCAGTCGACGAAACCTTGGGCGAGTTCAACTAATACACTAGTACTCGTAGGCAATTCCGTAGCTAACCAGTCAGCGTGGAGTACGGAATGCCACTGTGTCGCGAGTACTTGGAATTCCATCAATTCCTTCACTGTCCAGCCCAATTCAGCGGCTCCCTTCCTCGAGTGAGCGACAGCGGCCGCAACGTCGGCTGCGTTGAGATCAGGGTCGGGGAACACGCCACGGTCAATGATCCGCTCGGCTGTGAGGAAAAGTTGGAGCCCCTCGCGGAGGATGAGGGAGATGCGTTGTGCGTGCTGAAATACGACTGTCGAGAGCGTCTCCGCGCGTTTCCACGCGGCCTTGCGAGTAAGGATGAGCTCATAGAGGGGCTGGACGTGGGTAGGGAATTCACGGGCTTGGTTTTCGGCGTTGTCCACAACCAACGAGGGGACACGGGGGTTCGTCGTCAGATATGCCTTGAAGTTCTTGAGTGCCTCCGCGCTTGCCATGTCGAACGACGCGAGTTCTTTGACGAGTGCGTTCGGCGTATGAAAAGCGACCGGGACGTAATCGGGGAGTTTGTCAAACGTGCCGAAGACCCGGCCATTCGCACCCAAAGAATTGGTGGGTGACACCGCGAGATTGTCTAAATAAAATTAGTCAATAATATTGCTTTGGTTCGCTTGTACGAATCACATACCATTGTTCTCCCCCCGCCTTTCATAGGTATTGTCCCCCTTAAACCCGTAACGCAGTCGTAGCCCCAGCCTATCGTACTCCTCATCACCTCCCATGAATCGGCTCGGCTCCGGGCGAGAACCACGGCTGTCGCGCCCGACGTCATCCCAGTCCATACCCCAACCTTCCTCGTCATCATCGTCCTCGCCTTCCCTCGAGCGGTCCAGG
The DNA here is from genome assembly GCA_025200755.1 of Ceratobasidium sp. C01. Taxonomy (NCBI): domain Eukaryota; kingdom Fungi; phylum Basidiomycota; class Agaricomycetes; order Cantharellales; family Ceratobasidiaceae; genus Ceratobasidium; species Ceratobasidium sp. C01. Next base: position 24,459 of record JANWGL010000703.1, read on the forward strand.
TTGTCGAAGTCTTGCTCATCCTCGCTCTCCGACTCGGAGCTGGCGGAGTCCGTGTCCGCGTTATTGCCGTCCTTCGCCTTCGCCCTCGCCTTTCCCTTCCCTTTCCTCTTCGCCTTTCCCTTCTCCTTTGCCTTTCCCCTTCCTTTTCCCTTCTCCTCACCCTTCCCTCCCTTCTTCTGCGAAGTTGTACTTTTGGGGGCAGGGGCGGGTGCGTCCGACGCGTGAGTACTGGTGGTAGCACAAGGCGGACTCGAGGTTTCGGCTTGGATTTCGGATACAGGTGGGGGACGAGCAACTAGGCCTTCCCGGCGAGCCTCGGACGTACGGGCAAGCGTGCTGGCACTGTCATTGATGGCGGCCAGCCACCAATCGAACCACGTGACGAATCGCTCCCATTCGTTGGAGGGGAACCGCGAAAGGTCGCAGGTCACAGGGGGGTCCTCAAGCGGCTTGAAGTCGCGCCGAACGGCGCAGAACACAAAAAGGAGGTCGAGGAGCGCTCGTGCCAAACAAACAACGCCCGTTTCGCCGCCGTAGAGTGTCCCGCTCGGCTCATGGAGGAGGATCGATTTGTCGCGAAGATTCTGTTGCCACTCCTCGAAGTGGTAAACAGTCCCATTGGGTGAAGCGGACTGCGGGGGCTGGAAATACGAGTGGTCGGGCCACATGGACTCGGGCGCGTGCTTGTGGCTGGGAGAAGGTGGGATAAGTTTAGGGGGAGACAATTCGGACGCGTAGACACCCTTTTGGTCCTGGCAAAATTAGAGTTGAGCTTACATAACAAATCAATACAGAATAGAATATATTCACTCACTGCGGCTGGGATGTTGCCTTGGTGGTCGTCGAGCGCACGAATCATGCGAACCACGCGATCTTTAGAGGAGTTTGGGAGGGAGCTTGCCATGAGCAGATAACGTTCACGCTCGGTATCGCCGAGAATGGCATCGGGGATGTTGGGGTTGGCCGCTGGCAGACCCTGCCATTCGCTTGGTGGTGCGGAATCGGCGTGAGGGTGGATTTGACCGGTGGTAACAAATGTCGCAAACGCGTGTGCGGCCGGCGGGTAGTCCATGCCATTAGGGTTATGGCACTTCGTCACAGTCTTGTCAAACCGGAGGTACCACTGCGGGCTTTTCCCGTTCTCGCGACTGACCAGCTCGCGGGTTGTCTCTTGGCTTTCGGATACGTGGATAGGGGTGCTCCCACAAGGGACAAGGCGGAATTGGAACTCACGTCCCGCAGGGACTTCGCCGACCGAGCACGAGAGGAACCAATCGGCGAGGGTAACGACCAGGGGCATCCTCATCATCCCGGGGTCACAGAACTTGTCCACAACCCCTTCCGGCAGGCGATTCGGATCGATCCAATCGCGAGGGGATTTGGCAATTTCTTTCCATTGAGGGGACGCAGGAGCTCCTTGGAACCCTGTGAAAATAGACTTAGTATAATCGATACAAAACTGTTAAAGTGTCTACGTACGACCCATTGACACGCAATAGTGGCGCACCATGCCCTGCAAGGGCTTGAGCGACCACCCAACGTAGTTCGGCATGGTTGGGTATCCCTCCCTCAAATAATCCAGATAAACGCATGGCTCGGGGGCAGCCGCCTCGACATCGGTGCCTACAAACGGAGAGATCAGTGGTTATGAAGTAAACGTTATTTGCTACAGAACTTACCGGCAGTGTCTTGGATATATTTCTGCAGCGCGCTCATCGAATTAGCAAACGCCGGAGTCTTGCCGAACGCGCGAAGATCATCAGTTATTTTACTATAAACAACAATTATGTTAGAACGAGGCATAATCATGCAGTCAGTCCAGATACGCACCGCTCAATCTTGTATGTACCATCCGCCTTTTCGTACAATACCAGCGCGCAGATTTGCACGCCAGCCTTTGCGTAACAGTCCTTGATTAGACCGTCCAGAGACCCCTTTACGCCGTTAATATATCTATATAGAAGTAAATATTAGCTTAATGCACGTTCACAAACAGGTGTGAGGGAGACTCACTTAGCGCGCTCGGTCGGGTTAGTGATCGTTAGAACACTCTTCTGAGCCTGAATCCGAGCCCTCGCCTTATCCTTGTATATCTTCTGCTCCGTCGCCGGCAGCTGCTTGAAAAGCTCGCTGCTCACTTTGCGAGCCTCGCCAACGTTTGGGTTCGCCTTGTGCTCCTCCCTCCATTGATCGATAGCGGCCTCGTAAATCTCATTATTCTCCCGGCGCCAGTCATCGTGTGCATAAGCGCGTAACTTCAGCGCGACGTCGGGCTTGAGTTGTCGGCCTTGGGTCTTGCGAATCGAGTTGTTGTTGACGTAGGAATAGATTTGCTAAGGACGAAAAATTGTTTAGCACCGAAACACGTTACGTAACATTTCAAAACTTGACTCACGGTGCCAATGTCGGTCTTATCGAAAAACCAACGCTTGTCGTTTTCGGAAACGTCAACGTGCTTGAAGTTATCCTCCCACCACTCCGTCACGAATATGTCGCGCAGGTACCCTTTCTTGCCGTCCGGGTTCCCCTCACTTTTCTTCTGGGCGAGAAAGTGGTCACCAATGTGCCCGTTCCACCATATCCGCCCGGTCTCCGAGAGTTCACCCGAAAGCTTGTGAACTTCAGATGTCGGAAGGGGCGGGACCACGGGCGCCCTAGTCTTTTTCGGAGGGCTGCCCTTCTTCTTCTTGCGCGGAGGTGACAAAGTCTTGGGCATACTGGCAAGTACAGACGAACTTGGTTGCGAGGGTAGGAGGGAAGGGGTAAAAGGTCGCAGGGGTGGAGGACGAAAGTGCGCGCGAGCTGAGGATAATAAGGGAGAGGGGAATGAAAACACGACCACACGTACACGCGCCCGTCTGTATTATCAACCTCGCAGGCATGTGCTGCCGGAACCTAGCCTTAAGATAGTAACACGCTAGATCTAAGTCGATACAAGCTGTATCCGCTACGAATTTAATTAGGTACCTTTGATGACGGCATTGAAGCGTACGCTGGGCCTTGGGAGGTACCAGGGACCGTGGAAAGTCTGATGGGGGGAGAACACTCTCCAGGAAACTCCTAGGCAAAACAATTTACGCGAAGCAAAGAGAGCCGATTCCGGGATACGCTGTTGCTACGATGAAATCTAGTGCATGTATGCGTGTGTTTTCTCGTTGAAAATGTTAGTTATTCACGACATATCTCATGTCCCTCTGCGCTGTAGTATATTTCATTCAGCTAAACTACTTGGGACAATCATCGTCAGGCAGGGTGTATGCCGTAGGGTTGCATCGCCAAAAGCATGCTGTACGAACAGTGACCTTCTTGGCGGGCTTCAACCTCGTCGCTTTGCCATCTACTAAGGATGGAATTCTGCCCACCTGCCGTATAGTATGGTTCATGCAGCACCCCACCGATACGACACGAGTGTTTAGACAATCTCGCTGCTGATCCGGTATGAAAAACGTTACACTCTTAAGCTGCCACTATCGTCTATGCACGCGCCAGTCCCCAGTATTTAGGCAATCTCACTGCTATTACGGTATGAAGAATGTCGTGCTCTCACGCGCCAGTCCACCTATGTGCCGGTGCATACACGTATGGGTGCTTTCAGGCAAGGGGGCCTTCAAACATGTACGCGCACTCCAACGGCTGAGCGAGCCGATCCCAGCTACCCGTGCCTACATGACGGCATATGAATTAGCCCAGTTCCTATCTTCTCCGTCGCGTAAATGCTAAGCTATCAGTTTTGGATCCGCTGCCCCCCCTTGATAAGTGCGAAGTTAGGCACGGGAGGCTTAGCTTGCTGATTGTCAATATATGCGTGTGGCCGGTAGGTATTATCCCCGGTCGGCTCACACTGTTTTAATACTTGGAAATTGATGGCTTTTATTGTGCAAACGTAGTGCCAGTTGCGTTAGACGCTTTCCGCCGAGCAAAAGTCGCGCAACGTTCACATGCGCACACGCAGCGGAGTTTGAAAGTCGGATTCTGTTGCTCGATCGTTTCTCCGGGGCAATAAGAGCCCTCGGGTCATTGTGCCGATTGATTTGTTTGTCGTTTCAGCCGGCCTGCAGTAAACTAAACAATACGTTGGGGGTTTGGTCGACTCAGCAGCCAGGCGCAGTGAATCCCCCTTCCCCCCGCTGTGCGTACCAGTGTGATATTCAAATAGATTTGCTATAGGATACGTCCAGCTTCTGCCGGTGATATCATCCGGCTGGTGGTAATATAACACTTTATGACCCGCAGGTGAAAATTTACCTTGACTTACTGCTGAGCCCCGATACTCACTACCCCTCCCACCTCCCTGTTCTAAACCAGCATGTATGCTCAGCAAAAGCGTCGTCGCCATTCTTCCCCTCCACCGTTCGTCACCGTAGAATTTGATTCTGAGAACGAAGACGAAAAGCCGAGCGAGCGCGTGCGAGGTAGAGGTAGACCTAAAGCGGCCCCCCGATCTGTTGAGTTCCAAGTCAACCGGGCTCCCCCACCCGACAATAACCTACGCAATACTTTACGCTTCAACTCCGTTTCGACTAAGAACAACCCCTCACCTACGGAAGCCGGAACTGGGAAGTCGCATCACGATGGCCCTCGACCGTCGAGCCCTTTCAACCTCCCCGCAGACGACGCCTCCGACGCGGGTAGCAATGAAGACGAGAGTACAAGGTCAAATAAAAAGAGCAGAAAGGTATGCACACCGCCTACTATTGGTTCGTAGCTAATTAATTTTCTATAGACCCCAAATCGTACTTTGAGAGAATGGTTGGAATCTTATCTGGACAGTTACATCGATACATACTATGCGCGCGACGCCCCCCCTCCGACCGTGTATTGTACGCGCTGCGCTAATCAAACCGACCATTTCTACCGCTGTAACTCATGTATTGGTACCGGATCGCTATGCTCGTCGTGCGTCATGACCCTTCATCAACACAGTCCCACCCACCGATTGCAATCATGGGATGGGAATTCGTGGGCGGAATCTAGCCTTTCAGACCTCGGGCTCGTTATATTCCTTGGACACAACGGAAACCTCTGCCCTGCCAGCAAAAAGGATTCGAACTTGTATGTCGGCGATCTGAATGGGTTTACGCGCGTCAAAGTTCAGTACTGTAAATGCGAAGGTGCAGAGTCGAGAGCTTGCCAACTACTGCGCGCGGGACTTTTTCCATGCTCTCATGGTCGCCCCAAGTCCGCGTTTACGCTTCCCGCTTTGGACATGTACGACATCCTCACCACACATGCCCGAACCTCCGCACACAAGTATTACTCGGCGCTTGAGCGGCTCACAAAGCCTGGTTTCGTTGGCGACATCGAAGATCGGTATCGTGAACTCATGTGGACGCACCGACGGTTTCATCACTTACATCTGCTGCGTCGCACCGGCCACAAGTTCCCCAGGCATCCCGATATCGATTCGCACCCAGGTGATCAAGCGGTCGACTGCGTGGCTTGCCCCCGGCCGGGGATTAACTTTGAATGGGGTGAGGTCACGCCGGAAGAATGGTACGCCCCTATAACACTTTATATCATTGTTTAGTGTTTAACATTATTACTAGGTTCTGGTTTCGTATCTGGCTTAGTTACGACGGAAATTTTCGCAGCATGCGAAAGGACAAACGAGTGGACGCTGATGACATTTGTTTGTCCGACAATTTGGGTTATTTCTCGCTCAAAGAACTCTACAAAAAGTTCGCGGACACGCTGGAAAAGCTTAAACGCTGGGTACGCCCGCTTCTTTCAATTTTATGATATTTAATATCGATTTAAAACCAGGAGAAACCTGTGTGTAATAACCACAAAGCCGGCAAAGAGCTAACGGTTCGGTGGGTGGGTCAGGATGTAACTGGTGTTGGCGCGTTCAGCTGCACGCGTCATACCTGTGTCCTCCCACGTGGCGTGGTCGACTTTTTCAAAGGCGAGAAGTCAGTAATATGTGATATTTGACTAGCAGTACTGCAGCATATTGATGCAAAACCTTGCTCTGTACACAGATTTGGATATTCGGACTTCGCGCTGGGGGCTCTGCTTAGTCACATAAACAAGCGCCGTGGTGGCTCGGTGCCGATTGGGATAACCTATGACGTCTGGTGTCACTGGTTCGTTAATTTAGCCACGCGATTGGACGCACTGCCACCTTCGGTCGCCATCCCTGAGGATCTGGACCTCGTTGGCGCCGTACCCAAATGGCACTTAGTCGGACACGAGCGCCAGTGCTTCGTCCGATGGTCACTAGATCATATGCAACACGTTGGACGAGTGGATGGCGAGGGGCCAGAGCGGTTCTGGTCCCACATCAACCAGCATTCAGGCAGTACGTCAGAGCAAAGCCCTGGCGTACGAACGGATACCATTAACCACATTATGCGAGCCTGGAATGAGGAGAAGGCATTTGGTATGCGTGAGTATTTTGCCTTATTTAATTCAATTTTTCTTATGACATCGCTCACGTTTTTATACTCAAAGATGCATCAGTGCCAGCCCGCTACAAACACGCAAAGAAGATGTTAGCTGCGCAGAAGCAGGCCCATAACGATATGACCGACGAGCTACCGTCCAGTGAAATCGCACGTTGGGAAGGGGAGTCTATTGAGGCGGTTGAAGGACCGGGCAAGAAGTGGACTAGCCCGCTAATGGACCCTGTATTCGATGGTAAGCACTTTCAGATTCGATTGAGCACGAACGCTTTAAATGCTGAATTAATTGTACAGGTGGATTTTACGACACGTTGAAAAAGGAACGTGAACAGGAAAGTCCTACAGCGCGCGTCCCTGGACGACGCCCTGGCGCGACACGCTGGTTGTCGGATGGCATCGAACTTGAGCATAGCATGTAGGTGGTTTCTTATCCTGTGCGCCTTTTCCTAATCCTTTTTGTCCAATCTATTTCTGGTAGACGAAACTTCAACGACGAAGCAGCGGCGCTCGGTAACTCCCCAACTACCCAGCGGTCGAACACAATCAATGCGAAGCGTCTATCTCTACGCAGTCGTATTGAAGAACACGCGACAAAGAGGGAGCTCTACATGGGTGCAACTGAAGAGCCGGACCGGCCCCGAGTGCTCCGATTTCACGAGGAGCTGGGCGACGATGAAATCTACGAACTGGGGATGCCCTCGTCGTATAGCCCGGAGAAGCTCGGCTCCACTGGACTCGCTACGCTGGCTGAGGTTGAGAGGCAGCTACGCCGCGCGATGTGCAAGGAGTCGCTTGAATCGGTCAAGCGGCTTCTGGGTGCCAAAAAGGCGAGTTATCAGTTCAAGAAACGAGTGATAGGGCAGGTCCAAAACACTCGGGCAAATACTGCAATCAAAGCTCAAGACGCGCAGATTCACAAGTCGCAGTGGCGATATAATAACTCGCTGAGCGCTTTGACCGTCCTCGGGTTCTCCGAAGCCGATGCCGTATTTGAAGAGCTTAAGGATACGCATCTAACGCCGTTATCTGATTACTACGCTCAGTATGCGACTCGGGTTGGGCACGGTTACGATGGGACATCTGGCTATGCTGGCATATCGTGGATCTGGAAGACCAGTGTCGCTCCAAACACGCAAGACTGGGAGGTTTTAGGTGAGCGATACGATTGGCAACCCCATGGTGAACTAACCACAAGCTACTATCGATTCTAGCACTTAAGACAGAATGGTTTAGGTCAAGGGAGCGCTATAAGCGCTGGGAGGAGGAACTGGTAATACTAAAACGTGAGATGGTTATGACAATTCGTTCGTTTCTCAAGTACCAGGAGCTATGGGAATGGAAGGCCGCACAGCTGGAAATCACACCGGGAATGCGGGCCTATGCATGCGGGCACTCGAAGTTTTATGCGGAACACGCAAAACGAATGCTCATTTCGTGTCGCGAGCAACTTTACGTGAGCACCAGATAATAGATAATATGTGTGTATATCTAATGGCTGTGAATTAGGATGAAACCGTCGAGCTAAAGTGGTCTAGTAGTTGGCTGGAGAAGAATGTAATTGGTACGTTCGCTTTGCAATATGCATACAGCCAATATATGCTTATAATTTCCGCCAGTCGATGGCGAATCCATAGCTTTTGTACAAAAACAATAATCTATTCAAGTGTTCAAGCCTGCGTGTACACACTTAGCGTTCGAGAGGATGTTTGTAACGTATTACGGTTAGCAACACCTTAGTCAGGGTAGAACACGTGTTTGCGGTTTACGCAATTCTGATCCCCCTTTCCTCCCCAAAACCGCCTCCCCTACCACAGCGAACCTAACGCGACGCCTAAAACATGTACGTCTCGACTAATAGATTCTTATAACTAACCATCTCATATAGCTTACCAGAATACATTTAGAACAAAGATGGGAGATACACCGGTACGGGACTCCGGTGTGCGAGAATTGTGTAGCGGACTTGAGGATATATTGTTCCCGGGCGGTTACGAAAAGGTGCGAGATAGTCATAACTAAGCCTTATCTCATTTTAGGCTTACTAACTCAATCCTATGCTCCTAGTTCGTCGCGGACAACGCGCGGGATTTCGCGGACAGCATCTCTAGAGAGAGCCTATCGCTAGAACATGGAACGTCTCAGGCGGTAAGACATATTTTTCACACCAGCTTGCTCGCATCTTACTGATTAGACATACAGGACTCTCCAGATGACATTGCCTCAGGTGCGAGCGCTTCACGCTCCCAAGCCCCGAAGGCTAAAAAGAAAAACGTAAGTCAAAAGATTCGTACCACATATCAAAGAATTAACCCCAAAATAGAAGGGAGCGACCTTGACGCTGACGTCGTCAGGCCAGGCCATCGCAAAATTCCCCTTGAAGAAGCCCCGTCAGTCCACTCCAACGTTCACTCAGAAGGTCGTCGCATCCCAGGGGGATGGGAGCTCATCCCTGCCGGCAAGCCAACGGGTTGCGAATGAGCCGAATGTCCCAAAAACCCCGATTTCGTTTAGCGCCGCGCCCTATATTCCACAAACCACATCGCCAACGTTCCCCCTCTTGCCCGTCCTAACCAAGCCCGTTTCGTCCCCCGGGGCCTCATCCGTTTCGTCAAGCGGGAGCTCTCGTAAAACCAACGGCTTATATGTGGATCTAAGTGGGCCCCCCCGGTCCCAGAGCCGGGCGAAAAAGACGTAACACGGTGTACATTCGATGTGGATAATATATTCTAGTTAATGATTTTATACATGAACGACGTAGTACGCAAAATGTGTCCAACATAGTACCAAGTACATCCATGACCGAATGAAGCGGATAAACGAGATGCGAATGTTGAAATTAGCCGCGATGCCGCCGAGGTGATACTAGCGTGCAGTGTCTACCATCTACGAAACGAAGACCCCCATACCAATCAGATGATAACTATCCGATACCTACAATTTTGCTATCTACCCAGGCACACGCGTGTACGAGGTGGCAGTTATCATGTATGCAGCAGGATTCCGCGCAGCGTACAGGAGCAACTGCCGTCCGCTTAGAATCTCACTCGCCCGGCAAGGCTAAAGGCGACGCCAATGTTGGTATTGCAAGAGCTCCATTGAGACGAATCGAGTTGAAAAGTAGCCTTATTATCTATTACAGCTACACGCTATTGAAAATACACCTAAGCGCCGACTTTGCAGTCGAGTCAATCAAACGCATATATGCTATCAGGGACGCGATCGGCGTGCTAACGATCAATCAACGATATCTGTTGACGCGTGGTATCAGTAATAAGTCTGGTACGACGAGGCTCTCGTCGAGGATACAACCCTGATAAAATTGTGGACTGGCCCAGTGGGGCCACCATAAATGAAAACTCCGAATACGTCATCAGCGAGGGCTCTACCTGCTGAGAAAATGATAACACTGAGGGATACTTCGTCGCTAATACCGGCAGGAACAATAATACACTACTGACACTATCAGCGGCGAGTGGTATACCATCGAATACAGTCAATGATGAGTAACGAGTACTTTGCGGGTGCTGAGTATACTGTTATCCCGCTTCAGCCGCTCTGCCAGCAGAATGAAAATACATGCGCTGTTATCAAAAACGACGCCAAATCCCTACCTACTGGTAGGAATGATAGTACCTGCAGGTAATATCAGTAGCAAAGCATAGGTGAGTGTTTTTTGCAGGGTATGAGAACATGAAAATGTCGTTATCAAGAGCCGTTGAGGTTGCCTTGTGAATGAGATCCGGGTGCGGTATTATCAGGGAGACCGGCGAGAGTTCACCTGCGTATGAGAATGATAGCGTCCTGCTTGCACCATTATTAGTGAAGCAGGGCGAATAGCCGCCCCCGACTACGAGAAACACTGAATCCATCCTGGGGGCAAATCAGAAATCCCGTTATCAGGAGCCAGCAAGACTGTCGCACGAATGAGAACAACGCACGCGTCCTATCACTGGCGTGGCAAATGTAAAATATGCCGTGGAAATGATAGCAGGCCATCCTCGCTATCATATATGCGGCAAGACATCAACGGGTTTAGTCGGTAAACGGGGCCTCGAGTGAGGGGGTGGGAATTGACTCAATGGGCCCAAGTGGTGTTTCCAGCACATGAGAGTCTCAAGGCGAGTGATAAGTGACCACCTATTATCTTTCGTTCGGCGCGCATTTTATCGTTCGGATAACTATGTGCCATGATATCTTACTCAACTGGACATACGTTATAGATCGACCACTCAGCTATTTTTGTTACGCTCCTAATGCTATTATCATCAGTCTAGGGTACTCAAACCGGTGCGGACGATAATACCTATATGATATATGAGCCTCTAGCGTGGCGTGTTATCTCCTCCTAGTTGCTTGCTAGGCCGGTGGCAGTACACGCACCTTGATGTTATCGCCCCACCGGCAGGATCAGCGGCACGGGGTACGGAGCATTGCAAAGCATGTGAAACTAGAAGGAGGTATCCTCCGTAAGAGGAAATTCTAGCCAAGAAATGATAAAATCGCCCGTATAGCAGGCGTACCCGCCTGGTAATGATAACACAAAAATAGCCGATTGTATGCTGGGTAGTGTATTTAACCCCTGATAACTAATTTATATTGCTACATGATTCCTCGCTACAGGATATCATTGTCCAGGCAGGTCTATTGTTTGTTGATAATAGCTGGGACCAGTAGTGTCGTGCGTTGAGAAGCGCATTAGCCGCATACTAATCAACGAAGATATCAGGAGTGATCCCCTGCCACCTAAGCACCGCCACATATTCGCATTATCAAGGTAGGGCTGCAGAACATGATAACTTACGCTGGATAACTCGCGCAGTGAGTCAATTGATCAGTGATGGTCGCCAAATTAGACGTATTTTGCAAGCCTGCTTGTAAAGAGCTAGTGATCCATTGTGGTTCTATCCTATCATATCACTCGTCTGGCAAGCAATGATAAGGCGCGATATGATAAGTACTCCCAGCGGACCGAGAGTATTGGCAAATTACTATTGCATTTATGCTTTCCATAAGCCCTGGGATAGTATACCGACTGACTGGACTTGCTTTGATATTATCATTAATTAGGCAGGGGCGATCACACATCGCTGATATTATCACAGGCTCCGCACGGATATGACCGCGATCGCGTTCATATCATTGCTCCGGACTAATCACGCATTTATAGGCGTATTAGCGTGAGATGTACGGTTAGACTAAGTTATCAATTCGGTCTGCCAGATGTAATACATGCGGCGGGAGCTATAGCCGGAGGAGCTCCCCGGCAAACCAGTATGCCGGGCGGACCACTCGCTGGACACACCCTGCCTAAAATGATAACGGCAAGAAGTGACCTCGAATTCCTCGACAGCAGCCGCGATAATACACGATTAAATTTGGTCTCATGCCGCGATATGATAGGTCTCTGACTGAAGTGACTCGTCTAACCTGGCTCACCGGGCCAAACAGCGACTTAATTCCCGAGCCACAACTTCATCTGCTGCTGCTCGTCCCCTCCTCTTCGTCGCCTGCTCTCCAGCTTGCGGAGTTTACAACTGCTCCCACCGTCCCCATCACCTTTTTTCACCATGCGTCTATTACATGACATTGACACTACTGCCGACAACTGAACGCACTATGGCTAATTGCGTTATGTATATGGTGTCTACTAGCAGCTGGTACGATCGGTTTGGATCACCTCACCGGCCCTCATCCTCACGCACTCAGATCCTTGACGCCGCGCAATTTTTCAACTGTGAGTGCGACAAGATTCCCTGGAGTTAACATTGCAGTTGACTCCAGTGCTCCTGGCAAGCCGCACTCGCACTCCTACAACCATAGACCGGGTGTGAACACCTCTAATTCGGCGCAGCCCCCTTGCACCTTTTGCTCGTGTAATTAATCGTTCAACATCCCCCCTTAATCTGCACCCGTGCTCTATCTCACACAAGTACTTTCGTACCTCTGTCCATGACCTTCTAGGTTGTATCGGGCCGCAACCGCATGCTCGATCTCACAAATCCTCATAAATAATGCCCGCCAATATATTTTATAGTACGCTTACCTTCAATCTCACATATCTACTTTGACTTCACTTGTCCATCGCCAACCTCGGGAGATCGCGTTACGCAGTCCTCTGCATCAATCTCACCACCCACCCCTTTCCGTGCTCTATCACGGCCACTGTTGCCTCTTTCTGGTTTGTGCGGAACTCGTCAGACTTTCGACCCTGGTTTCTACTCGTATACAAACATCCGCATTTTGCCAACGAATTCTACGCATAATAATTCCCTTTCTCTCTTTGTATATACAATGAACAAATAGCCCACATTTATAAGTAAAAATTGAAGGAAATTAATGCATATCTGTGTTGAAAAGACAACTAGCATCACCAGGGACGGTTCGATTCGTGCTCAGGAGCATCGCCACATCATTGACGAGCGCTCTCAAGCCGTAGTTACGTGTCTATAAGGGCTTGTGAGCCCCAATTGTATGCTGGTTGGTACTCCAGTGCGCTCGTAAGATAGCATTACGTGCTCGTGTGTGTTTCGGAGGGCTCCGTGAGAAACTATTTTCATGTTTCTAACCGAAAAAGCACGTTGTAAGAAACACTAGTCATCGGTTTCAAACGGTTTATATTCATTATTCATGCTATATTACAAAGCTATCTCAATATGCAAGTGTCGCAATGTCAACTTTCTGGCGCTTTGTTGGCCGTGGATTATCGATAGGGGATGATGCAGGCGGGTGGGTGGGCATGCCACCAACAAATGGCTGGTCGGAAATAAGCCTATTGAGGATGACTCGAGAACGTCTTGACACTCAAGGCTACTTAGCTAGTAGTGCAGTG
>JANWGL010000706.1:0-10121 GCA_025200755.1 Ceratobasidium sp. C01
ACGAGCCAATGATCTGATGGGACACGGTGATGAGCGAGGGGTGTCTGAGTTTTACGTATATTGGTACTCACGGTAATCTCGTCTCCGAAGATCTTGGAAGGCGGCCAGTGGACCAGCGCCTTGTTCTCGTACACGCCGTAGATCATGAGGGTTCCTCCACGGCGGACGTAGTTGATAGCATCGTTCGCGAGCTTCTCAACTCCAGTGGCTTCGACCTATACATGCATGATGTGCGCGTCAGAAGGTGTAAAGAGCTGAAATGAAACACGAGGACGCACCACAATATCAAATCCGTACTTGTAGTCCTCCTTCATCTTGGCCCATTGAGCCTCGGGATTCTTGCGGTCGAGCTCGATATACTCGTCCGCAGCGTCGAGTTGACGTGCGATGTCCATCTTCATGCCCTTGTTGGCCGCAATGACAACCTTTGCCGCTCCGTTCTGCTTGAGCAGTTGTGCGAGAATGAGACCAGTAGGACCGGCGCCTGAAATTAAAAGAATATGAATATCGTAATCCAAGTTAGGGGTAGGAAACATGAACTCACCGAGAAGGAGCACCTCGCAGCCAACTTTCGGGCGGAGTTTGTCGAGACCGTGGATAGCGCATGCAGCAGGCTCGAGGAGAGTTGCTTCTTCATCGGTCAAGTTGTGGATCTTGTAGCACTTCTCTTGCTTACTGTAAGGGGCGGATTGTGAGACAAGTAAGACTTAAAGTGGAAATTTACTCACTATACAATGTAGTCGGCGAATCCACCGTCCATGGTAACACCACAGGCGTTGAATTCCTCGCACAAGAGAGTTTCGCCGCGACGGCAGTAGAAGCACTTTCCGCACTAAAGGAGCGTGCGCGTTAGAGTGGTGACAAATGATAATAATAATGAACTAACAGTAATGCCGACATCCGCTACGACACGGTCGCCAATAGAGAAGCCGACAACGTCCTTGCCCATCTTCGCGACGGTGCCGATCGCCTCGTGACCCGGGATGAGCTATGACGAGCCATTAAGTTTCATGATCGAGCAGCCAGTTTAACAGTACTCACTGGGAATTTGGCGATGAACTCTCCCTCATGGATATGTTGGTCAGTTCCGCAGACACCTACAGCCCCTATCAGTACCGTGTAACACAGCATTTATGCACCAAACCTACCGCAGCAGGTGACTAGCAAACACAGCCTGTCAGCAATTGAACAAGACAAAGAGCCTTCATCAATAACTTACCTTTGAGTAGAATGTCGCCATCACCGACTTGGGGGACGGGGACTTGTTTGATGCTGAACTTGGTGGGCTAATGGAACACGTCAACAGAGCCCGACGCGATGTTTGGCACGCGACATACCTCAGTGTAGTAGAGCGCGTTCATGGTCTCAGAAGACATGGTAGAAAGTGAGTTGGGTTGGGAGTTGAGGATAGGAGATGGAGTGGGAGCTGGTGGATACTGAGTCGACCACTAGTAAAGTGATTTTTATAGTGTACAACCAAGGGATATGATATAATGACGTCACTCTAAATCCCCTCCCGATTTCATTTGTAAAAGTCTTACCTTTGATTACCCCACTTACAATGGGGTTACAATGTGATTTCATATGAATTTCACGTTCTCTGGGCAATCGGCACGTCGATAGCGATCAGTATGAGAATCTGGGGTCGCCGATGACGTCGTCTCCACCCCGCAAGCTGCCTCATACGGCGTACCCGTGCTGGAAACGGCCCAAAAAATGCTCTAAAACGGGGTGTGAGTAAATTTGCCCCGCTTCGAATACCCCAATCAGCTTGATCTGAACTATTTCTCAGCAGTCAATCTGACATGTGTCGTGGCAGAACCTGTTGACGAAACATCTAAGCTGCCGATTGTGCAGATCGAATTCTTGGTCGGCAAAGCTCGATAGGTGATCTGCTGCCGTAGAACACCTGTATGCACGATGTATCGGTATGACTGCCATTTTCTACACAGATGATATAAAACACTTACGTCGTCGTTATCTCACAGTAGCCTTGCCACCCTGCAAATCTATCAAGGACCATCAAGAGAACACAGAACATACGTGGTGCATCAGGTGAGTATCAGATGTTGAGCGGTTAGCGGCCGATAGAGCCCATTGGTGCATATATCTCAACTGCTCAGTCACTTCTATCGTTCAATTCGACGTTGGTCAGGTGCATACAATGCGGTTCGCCACCGCCACCCTGAGATCTTATCTCGTCTCCACCCACCTATCTCGAACCCCAATAAAACACGCCCATCCCGCACGTTTCCCCTCCTATCTCCAACACCTGCGCCACATTCGTCCTCTCAACACCAGCCCCACCACCATGTCAAAAACATACGACGTGATCGTTATCGGCGGTGGAGCAGTTGGTGAAAACGCAGCCGATTATGCAAAGCGTGGCGGCCTCTCGGTTGTTCTCGTTGAAAACGAACTCGTGGGCGGAGAGTGTTCCTATTGGGCTTGTATGCCGTCCAAGGCTCTTCTTCGGCCGGGGGCTGCTTTGCGGGCTGCTCAAGCGGTTGCAGGGTCTAAAGAAGTTATAGCGCCCAAAACCAGGGTGGACGTTCAGGCCGTACTCGCCCGCCGCGATACGTTTACGAGCAATTGGGACGATTCTGGTCAAGTCGCATGGGTCAAATCAGCAGGGCTCGCTTTCGTACGCGGGCGCGCGACGATAACTGGGGTGAAGGAGGTGACGATCGGGGAGGACGTGTATACCGCGAAGCATGCCGTGATCGCTGCGACAGGTTCATCAGCGTTCGTTCCCGATATCCCTGGCTTGCGCGCAGTCACACCTTGGACGAGCCGGGAAGCAACGAGCTCGAAGATCGTCCCTGAGAGTCTTCTCATTCTGGGTGGCGGAGTCGTCGCATGCGAAATGGCCACAGCCTACTCTAGTTTCGGCTCAAAAGTCACTCTCGTCGTACGCGGGAATTGTCTGCTCAGCGGCCAAGAAGAATTCGCGGGCAAACTTGTCGCCAAAGGTCTTGAGACTCTGGGCGCCACTATCCTCTACGATTCTACCTTCACGCACGTCGAACGCACTGGAGACAAAGGACCTATCAAGGCAACCACATCCAAAGGCGACACGCTCCACGCGGCTGAGATCCTAGTCGCGGCCGGCCGCACGCCTAACACCGCAGATTTGGGCGTCGACAAGCTTAACCTGCCAACTCTGCGCGGCGGGTGGATTGACGTTGACGATACGCTTCTCGTCAAGGGGACAGACTGGCTCTATGCGGTCGGTGACGTCAACGGCCGCGCGCTCCTCACGCACCAGGGGAAATACCAGGCTCGCGCCTGTGGGAATGTTGTTGGGGCTCGTGCGGCTGGACAGGATGTTCAAAACGCTCCGTGGGGTCTGCATGTCGCAACAGCAGATGCGTGCGCGGTCCCGCAGGTCACGTTTACGGATCCCGAGGTCGCAAGTATAGGTCTCACGGCTGCCGCTGCTGGGAAGAAGGGAATAAAAACCAAAATAATCGACCACGACCTTGCCGCGCTCGCGGGCACATCCGTACACTCGGACGAGTATGCGGGCCAGGCGCGTTTGGTCATCGATGTGGAACGGGAGGTGGTAGTGGGGGCGACGTTTGCGGGGCCGGATGTTGGAGAACTAGTGCACGCTGCTACCATAGCCGTTGTAGGAGAGGTTCCGATTTCGAGACTCTGGCACGCCGTGCCGTCGTACCCGACCGCGAGCGAAGTTTGGCTTAGGATGTTGGATAAATATCTTAGCGGGAAAGCGAAGTAGTGAATCATGAAAATCTTTGTCTGAAAACTTGTACATTACACACGCATTTATCCACCTTGAAAACTGAAACAAATACACTTTTTGAAACACATTGGGGCGCGCGTACATCTATACTTCTGTTCACGCATATCCTGAGAATAAAATCTTATATGGTAAACGATTTCTTCCTAGGAACACACTTGGGAGTCCAGTCGATCTTAGTTAAGTCGTCATCTTCTTCACCCCAGCTTCCGATACCCATCGGCCAAGTTGGGATGAAACACATAGTCTACGGTGAGGAATATATCATTATGAGCCAAGGGCATAAATACTCTTGAAGAACACTGACCTCTAGGCCGCACTCAGGTCGGCACCTATTCCACATCGGCCAATCAAGCCAGTCAATCAAGCCGTCGACAGTCTCTCTCCATTCTTTCAGCAGGACACCCGAAGGCACCGACGGCGAAGGATCATACGCTTCAGCCCAAAGTAGTGACAGCACTCGGCAAATCTCCGCCTGCGTCCCAGACACCGCACCATACAACGTCTGCTCCTCGCGCGTGAACCTATCCCGAGGCAAGTGCGAAACCAAGAAAGAAGAACAGTGCTTCGCGATAGGCTCGACCCAGGTGTTGTTCTGCGTCTCCCGCCTGCGGGCTTGGGAATATTGAGCCGGCGCAGCAGAAGCAACGAGAGTACCGCTGGATGGGATCGTATCAGGAGTGATATCGGTCATGAGCATGAGCATGATCTCCGCGCGAACGTCTTGTACGGCTGCTGTAACGTTTTGCGAGACTCGTTCCGGCTGAAGGAGCATTTGGAGGTACTCTAGCCGAGAGCCGTACCGATCCATGATGACCGTCGCGAGCCCTTGCCAGTCCACCCCGCTAGTCGTAGGAGCGTCGGGTTGCATAACGGCCATAACCCAGCCCCTCCAAGTGGCGATATCCTCCTTGCTCAATCCCTTTCCACGGTGTTGGACTTTCTCCAGGCCTTTCCTCGCTTCAACCCCACTGGATAGTGCAGGGTCGTACAAGGACACTAGCTTCGCAGCATCCACACGCACGCGAACCTCTCCAGGCGCACGGCTATGCCATGCCCCAGCTTGGAATCCCTCGAACCCGCGTTGATTTGCAGCTGGTAGCGCACCCCTCCAGTTCGGCGGGCGAGGCTCGTCTGGGGGGAAATTGGGGCGACTCGGAGTTCCTGTCTCGGCGGGGGATGGCGATGGGACGCCAGGTGGGGTTCCACCTGAAAAGAGACCGAAAGGAGGTCCCGGCGGTGGGTTGAAATCACCAGAGTGAGGGTGCCCTCCTGGTCCGGGTGGTGGACCTTGACCCGGACGACGTCCCGTAGGTTCATTTCCGCCTTCGGTTGGGAGAACATGGATGCTGGATACGACTTCAAGCCCTTCTGAAAAGTTGCAATGCATGATTTCACTAAACCGGTTCGTCAGAGCAACTTAACTCTAAATAACCGCAAAACTCACAAGCTCAGCTCCATCCTCACATATCCGTCTATACCAAGATCCTTTCCCCATTCGCACAAGTCAACAATGATTTTCCTGTCGTTCGTCATGGGATTGGTATCTACGACCTTGCTCCACGCTAACAAGTACTGCGTGTCCACGGCCCCGCTCGTAAGTTTAGCCGCGCTCGAACCGTCAAAGTACAAGACGCGCAGCGGGCGAGTGGTTACAAATGTGAAGAGTCGGTTCGAAGTCCCTCGAGCAAACATGATGGAGTGTTCCGGATCGAATGCGAGCCAATCGGGCGTTGCTGGAACTTGGCCGCGGCTTCCCCCATGGTAGAGGGTGGTGCCGATGGGTACAGTTCCAGGGACTACTGACTGGCCTACAGTCACGAACAAAATGTAAGCTATAATAGAAATAAGTAAGCGCTCCAGTAGCTGGACTTGCCGCTCGGATATCGTGTGTTTGGCCAGAGTTGCATGAGTGTAGCCAGCCTGAAGAACATTAGGTTGTCCGCATCTTCGTTTCCTGGAGGTGCGTCCCACGGTCGGTAGTCCTTCTGCGGGCGAGTGCCAGTAGCGATAGGAGCCTGAGACCCAGTACCGGGAACGGCGAGCCCAGAGACGAGAATCGACGAGCCCGCCAGCAAATAAGCAAGGAGTTTGCTAGCCATGATCCAGCAGGGGAAGAGGCAGGCGGAATGAGAGACGAAGTATCCAGCATGGTGCTTATCTGTCGGCGAATCCGAGTGCGCAGTTGATGCTGTGTGGGGAAATATAAGGTGCGTAATTAGCTAAGATCTCCGGCTACGAACCTTGTTATGGTACTGCATAACCACACATGGTCAGCAATTCCCTTCCTATCCTTTTCGGTCGACCAAATACACCACGCCCAGGCACTATTATTAGACCCAGTTAACGATTGCACGCTGCTATCATAGCCGTTGTTGGGGAAGTTCCAATTTCGAGACTATGACACGCCGTGCCATCGTACCCAACCACGAGTGAAGTTTGGCCGAGGATGTTGGACAAGTATCTCAGCGAGAAGGCGAAGCAGTAAGCCACGGAAATTTTTATCTGAAGTCTTGTATATTATACACGCATTTACTCACTTGTGGAAATTGAAATAAATACACTTTTTTGAAACACATTAAGGCGCGCGTACATCTATCCTTCTGTCCACGCATATCTCGAGAATAAAATCTTACATGATAAATGACTTCTTCCTAGGAACACACTTAGGAGTCCAGTCGATCTTAGTTAGGTCTTCCTCGCCCCTTCCAATACCCATCGGCCAAGTTGGGATGAAACACATAGTCTAAGATGAAGAACATGTGAGTATGAGCCAAGCGCAGATATATGTTCGAGGAAGGCTCACATCCAAGCTGCACTCAGGTCGGCACCTATTCCACATCGGCCAGTCAAGCCAGTTAATCAACCCATCGACAGTCTCCCTCCATTCTTTCAGCAGGACATCTGAAGGCACCGACGGCGAAGGATCATACGCTTCAGCCCAAAGCAGTGACAGCACTCGGCAAATCTCCGCCTGCGTCCCAGAGACCGCACCATACAACGTCTGCTCTTCGCGCGTGAACCTATCTCGAGGCAAGTGTGAAACCAAGAAGGAAGAGCAGTGCTTCGCGATAGGCTCGACCCAGGTGTGGTCCTGTGTCTCTCGCCTGCGGGCTTGGGAATATTGAGCCGGCGCAGCAGAAGCAACCAGGGTACCGGTGGATGGGGTCGTATCGGGAGTGATATCGGTCATGAGCATGAGCATGATCTCTGCGCGAGCGTCTTGTACGGCTGCTGTAACGTTTTGCGAGACTCGGCCTGGCTGAAGGAGCATTTGGAGGTACTCTAGCCGAGAGCCGTATCGGTCCACGATGACCGTCGCGAGCCCCTGCCAGTCCACTCCGCTAGTGGTAGGAGCGTCGGGTTGCATGACAGCCTTAACCCAGCCTCTCCAAGTGGCGATATCCTCCTTGCTCAATCCTTTTCCACGGTGTTGGATCTTCTCCAGCCCCTTCCTAGCCGCGGTTCCACTTGCTAGTGCGGGGTCGTACAAGGACACTAACTTCGCAGCATCCATGCGTACGCGAACTTCTCCAGGCGCACGGTTATGCCACGCTCCAGCCTGGAATGCCTCGAACCCGCGTTCATTCCCAGCTGGTAGCGCACCCTTCCAGTTCGGCGGGCGAGGCTCAGATGGGAAATGGGGGCGACGCGGAGTTCCTGTCTCGGTGGGGAATGGTGGTGGGACGCCAGGTGGTGTTCCGCCTGAAAAGAGGCCAAAAGGAGGTCTCGGTGGCGGGTTAGAATCGTCAAGGTGAGGAGGGCGCCTTCCCGGTCCGGGTGGTGGACCTTGGCCTGGACGATGTCCGCCGGGTGGTTCGTTTCCGCCTTCGGTCGGGAGGACGTGGACGCTAGATACTACTTCAAGCCCTTCCAAGAGGTTACAGTGCATGATTTCGCTAAAATAGTTCGTCAGAATAACATAACTCCAAATAAAAGTAAAACTCACAAGCTCATCTCCATCCTCACATAACCATCTATACCAAGATCCTTTCCCCACTCGCATAAGTCTACAATAATTCGCCTTTCATCCATCATGGGATTGGTATCGACGGTCTTGCTCCACGCCAGCAAGTTTTGCGTATCCACAGCTCCGTTTGAAAGTTTAGCCGCACTCGAGCCATCAAAATACAAGACGCGCAGCGGGCGAGTGGTCACGAAAGTGAGGAGCCGGCTCTCGGCTCCGCGAGCAAACATAATGGAGTGCTCCGCATCGAACGCAAGCCAGTCAGGAGTTGTTGGAACTTGGCTGCCGCTTCCCCCGTGGTAGAGAGTGGTGCCAATTGGAACGGTCCCAGGGACCACCGACTGACCTACAGGCACGAATAAGGCGTAAGCTATAATAGGTATAAGTAAATATTTCAGCTGGACTCACCACTCGGATACCGTGTGTTTGGCCAGTGCTGCATGAGTGTAGCCAGCCTAAAAAACATGAGATTATCCGCATCTTCGTTTCCTGGAGGTGCGTCCCACGGCCGATAGTCTTTCTGCGGGCGAGTACCAGTAGCAAGAGGAGTTTGAGACCCAGTACCGGGAACAGCGAGCCCAGAGACAAGAGCCGACGAGCTCGCCAGGAAATAAGCAAGGAATTTTCTGCCCATTGTTCAGGAGGAGGGGAGGCAAACGGAATGAAGGACGGAGTATTCAACACGCCGCTTATCTGCCGGTGAGCCCATAGTGCGCAGTTGGTGCTGCGGAGGGAAACGAAAGGCTCGTAATCAGATAAGATCCCCCGGCACGAACCCCGTTGTGGTACTGCATAACCACAAATGGTCAGCAATTCCCTTCCTCTCCATTTCAGTCCACCAAATACATCATGCCCAGGCACTATTATTAGACCCAATTAATGACAATGACCCAGCCAAACGGTGCCACCGAACATACCTGGAATTATCGAAGTGTTATGAACCTCTAAAAAGTAGATTGCCCAAACGACTTCAGGGCGTCAATGGGCTCATGTATATGCCAGCAAGACTGTGGCAGCTGGCGAGAACCGCCAAAAGCGGGGGATTCTATCGCTGTACTCAAATCCACTCTTGAAACCTCAGTGGGCGATACTGCTGCCTGAGCGGTACATCCGTGTTCGTCCACTTATCCCCGAGTTCCGCGCTAATAACATTCGACTGTGGGGCCATACAACCAGTTCAGTCAGAATATATGCCGCTTACAGATAGATCATTGTCGTTAGACGCGCAATCACATGGAAATTCCGCCGCATGAAATACTCTAAGAAACTATCCGGCCTGTAGTATTCTTCCACTGGGGTCGCATTTAGTCGCAATAGGTTTTTCTTCGTCCCACTCATAGATGTATCCCTCAAACTCCAAATCAGGCGGAAAGAATCACATCATCTAAGAAGCCGAAAATGTTAGTATTAGTCAGGAATATGCGGTTACTCAGAATGATACTGCTCACGACCAAGCTATATTACCACTAACAACTATTCGAGAGGGCCAGCTAAGCCCTCCAGCTCCAGGGGGGGTCTTTACTTGGGCCGAAAGGTGCGAGATCGTTACACGCCTCGGCTCACACGAGCGATAGAACCTGTCATATCTCGGCGTGGGTGCCCGAAACCACACGATACGACGTCTACCTCTCCCAAGTGAGCCTGTCTCGTGAGATGATTCAACGCAAGAACGACGCGCACGCAAGACATTGCAATCGGCTCGGCCTACGACGGACTCCGCACAGTCCCAAACAGTCGTGCAGTGAAATTGAATCGGATGTAAAGTCGGTGATAAGCACCGACGTAGGCTCTGCTCGAATGTTCTGCCTGACTGTCGTTGTGTTCAAAACAATTCGTTCTATCCAGATCCAATACGAACCATTCATCCCTTGGGCGGAGGTTACTCGGTGAAACCGGACATGAACAACAGGTTGACCTATGACGTCGATAATTTATTTCAATATAGTGTAACTACGCGTAACGAAATTATGTATTTACCACCCGAATGCCTTTCGCTGGCCAGCCGTTGCGAAAGCACCTTCAGACGGAGGGAAACCAAGTTGCCTACGAAGCCGTTCGCAAATGACGTCAACAAATCTCGTATCGGTCTGGGTTGCTCTGAATCAAAGGTAAAACTAACTGTGAGATAGGTTCCGTTGGAGCAACGAGACCAGATACCAGACAACCAGACAACTAAACAAATTGCGGTAATGAGACGAAACCTGGCGACAACCGTGGATATCTCATACCCCTAACTCAAGGAGCAACTAGTAAAGAGCATAAACGCTAGTAATAAAATGTTGATGGTATTATGCAGCTAGTATAGTCGCGTCTAAGCCTTACATGGTTCGAGGGAGAATGGAGAGCCACATCGTTCCTGCCAGCCTGGCGGCAATCCATATTGTCACGTGC
>JANWGL010000711.1:0-22004 GCA_025200755.1 Ceratobasidium sp. C01
TGTATGGTATAAGAGCCAAGGGGCTGCGGATTGAATTTGTTGCGCACAGGGGTCTCGGATGTGGTCTACTGTATCTCTCCCCGCTCTGTTCTGCTCTGGGCTTGGCGCGCGTTCCGAGTGTTTTGTCTCCCGTTTGGTTCTGCTGCTCTGGGGTTCTTGATCACTGACGCTTTCTCTGGCCTTTGTTTCCTCTACCGGTCGACTTGTAGGATCTCTCTACCCTTCTTCCGCTAGTTACCGTACTTCTCCTCCTGACGAACTCGAACTTGAACTTGAGCCACGATGTCGAATATGCAACCTACGAGTATTAAGTGTGAGTCTCGATTGCGTCCAAGGGGGCGTCTGTGGCTGATGCAGACTATGTCCTCGATTAAAGGTGTCGTCGTTGGTGATGGTGCGGTCGGCAAGGTGCGTTTTACGTGTGTTTGGTTCGAGCGAGAAGTTGACCAAGCTCCGAACAGACGTGTTTGTTGATCTCCTATACGACCAACGCGTTCCCCGTGAGTTCTGCATCGCTCTTTTGCTGTTGTTTGTGAACTTACGTCTTGGCTCCACCAATCAGGGCGAGTATATCCCCACAGGTAAATCGACTTTTCAATTATGTGGGGCTTTGACGTTTATTGCTCTTATTATTTCTATAGTGTTTGACAACTACTCGGCAAATGTCATGGTCGATGGAAAGACCATCTCACTCGGGCTATGGGATACCGCCGGTCAAGAGGACTACGATCGTCTCCGGCCACTGTCCTACCCCCAGACCGACGTGTTTTTGATCTGTTTCTCGCTTGTGAGCCCCCCGAGTTTCGAGAACGTCCGGACCAAGGTGCGAAGCGCGTTGTTTTGAATAGGTTGTTAGAGTTACTTATTTGTATTTTGGTTGTTGGGTTGGTTCTAGTGGTGGCCTGAGATCTCGCATCACGCGCCGTCGACGTCGCTCGTGCTTGTTGGGACCAAGTTGGATCTGCGTGAGGACGGGGCGACGATTGAGAAGCTCCGGGAGCGGTGCGTACTAGGTGTTCTGGGGTGTTGCTACAGTTGTGCTGACGGAGTTGTGGTCTAGCCGTATGGCCCCTATCGCGTACCAGCAAGGTGTAGCTATGGCCAAGGATATCGGCGCTGTGAAGTACTTGGAGTGCTCTGCACTGACCCAAAAGGGGCTCAAGACGGTGTTCGATGATGCCATTCGGTCCGTTTGTGAGTAGCTCTTCTCTTATTGTTGGATGCACAATTAGTTGACAAAGGTGTACTATAGTGTCGCCACCTCCTAGGCAGCAAAAGAAGAAGAGCGGCGGCTGCATCGTGGCGTAAACTCCCCGTCCAACCCAGCAACGATTGCTTTTGACGATACGACAAGGCCACGACACACCCCCACTGCCCGGTATACAATATCCCGCAACGACTGCTTTTTCCGGATCGCCCACTTGTTTCTTGTCTTGCTTGACCGCCTTTTTTTTTTTTCTTTCTTATCATCTGACTTGGTCGTGCGTTTCTTGACTTGTTGTTGTTGTTTGTGTTGTTTGTGTTGTGTAGCTCCGAATAGGGCTCGTGCCCGCATGACGATTATGTGTGTCTACTCGTAACTTAGATGTTTGTGTGCATGGGAGACAGAGTGAGCGATTAAGAGTGGTGCTGTCAAGGGCATGACATAGTATTACGTAAGAATGATCTGAGCGCAGCTAAACTAAACAAATTGCAATATTATCTAAGCACTCTGTATGCGGAAACCTATTATTAACACAATTAGCGCAATCTGAATACTCAAAAATGCGGGAGGACGCACTATCGGTAAGAACAACTTCCTCAAGCCATATTTTGATTCATTAGTTGCGGTGATAATAGGTTTCTGCTCCGTTATGGGTCGCTTAGTGAATGTTTTGGTTTGTTTGAATCTGGATGTCCCCCGCTTCACCACCAACTTGTGATAGCCGCTTTACACTCTGATTGCGGTGGAGGACCGCGCTGAAGAGATTCCTGACGACGATGATGTCGACTAGCCCGACTAGCCCGACTAGGAGCACTGTCGGTGTGCCACTTACTGATGGTACATTATACCAGTCAGTTCAATCTGTGCCGTGTTACTGTCGGGCTACTACGATCCATTCTGTTTGCTAACGTAGATACTGCCTTCGAGTTGCGTGAGTCCTTTTCCAGTTTATGTGATATGATGAGGGCTCATTGTCTGACAGGTACCTTAAATATCTACTCACTCCCAAGATCAAAGAGCTAGAGGAGGTGGAACGCCCCCTGGTGCGCAAGGAGACTTCGCGTTTATCTGCATTTGCAGGTCTCATTCCGAGCTTGGGCGGTGGCGAGCGCGGATCCAAGTTTCTAAGGGACTTTTTGAAAGCGATAGAGGAGAGGATGCGGTTCATTGCAACAGGGCGGGACCTGCTGTGAGTCTTGACTCGTTTATTCGCTGGACTGGCTCGTCCTATGAGCTGAGGGTCGGGTGATAGGTATACGAATCAATATACGTGGAAGACAGCGGCCGCGTTTTGCAATACCTTCAAAGATCATGAATTTATGAAACGGCTGAAAGACGAAGGACAAATCGAAGATCTTATGTTTACGTAAGTACGTAGTGTCCTCGACCTCGGTTCTCAAGCTCGACGAGACACTCGAGGGTGGTAGTTGGAGAATCGAGCTCAACCAACAGGTCGCGACTTTTATCCAAATTATACGCGATATTTTGCGTACGGTGCATCATGTGCCTACCGAATTGACGTCCCGCCTGGATATGTACTCGGCCAAGCTGACGTCGCCGAAGGAGGAGGTGCAACCTGGACTAAGCGCGCGAACAGGACCGAAGGGGAGGGAAATGTGGATGCGGGTTTTGCAGGAGGGCTTAATCGCGGAGATGCCACTTGTGCAGACGGTTGGGAGGTTGTTTAAGATTGAAGATGGGCAGTTGCAGAGGGATGTGGATACTGCTGCGAGGGTATGCTCGGACCAGGTACAGTTTTTTGGGTCATCTGGCGTTGTTCATGCGGCTAAGTGCTGGGCAATAGGCAGCGGTAGTTGATTTGAGGGTGAGTAAGGCGATTTATTATCCAGTTGTTTCATCCTTATATTTTGTTCTAGATGTGTATGAAGAATATCGCCGCCGGGATGCCCTTCCCTGGGCGGCGAGAAGATTTCCAGTCCGATGCGGCGTTCGAGCAATGACGCACGACCGAGAGCTCCCAGCTATCTCGACTTATGCTCACCATAGTCCGCCATAATCCTGCTCTGACCAAGCTTGCCCCTTCAGAACTTTCTGCCGTTGCGGGCCCCTCTGAGGAGAATCTATCTCGCCGATACGCCTCCATTTCTAGTCAATTCTCTGCGATATCTGTGGGAGGCACTAAGGATGAACCGTCGGACTCTTTCACATACATCCCTCCGAATCCTAAAAAGGCTTACAATCGCTTAGTCGAAATGTGCGTTGATGCGGACCCGGACGTGATGCGGACCCTTCCCGATGACCGCCAAATCTTGCTTACGGTTGTCAGCCCGCGTAACCACGAGGTTCTTGACGAGTGCGCGGTGTGGTGGAGGGTGATGCAAACGTATCGCGTGGCGTCATTTTTAGATTTGATGAAGTACAAGTATGAGAGGGGGGAGGTGCCTTTAGAATGTGTGCCTGAGGCGTTGCAAGTCGTGAATAGGACGATTGGGGAGGTGGCGTTGGATCGTTGGCCAAGGCGTGATGTGAGTTAGTTGCTCCAGCCAAAGTTCGCTACTGACAAGCCTGGTAGGTCGACTATTTGTCAGCTGTCTATGGGTCGTTGTACAATATTCTCTTGGGGGCCATATACCGCTCCGTCGAAGTGGTCTCGGAGCTGAAGCCAGGCGGTATCATGCGATTTGACGGTATATTATGCCTTATCCACGGGCACACGTTACTCGCGCGGTACGAAGATGCGATTAATAACCGGCTGCGAGAGTTGTCCGACCATATTCGGACGACAGCTGTGCACGAGTACAACGAGCTCAGCAACGATTTGCTCGAGGTGGGGAACTCGGATCGAGCGTTCCCGTTGCTGGAGTTGGCGAGTAGGGTGGAGAAGACTGCTAAGTTGTTGGATAAGCGGTTTCCTGAACCTCTCACCGGGTATGTCTTGTTGTCATTGGTGCTTTTAGATGGTATTGAATTGGGATTTAGGAATGTGGATATCGTGTCGCTTGTTGTCGAAAGCCAGGTCCCACTGTACCTCGGAGATCTGGAAGTCCAGCGCGAAGAACTTTATGCGGCAACGGTTACGACCGACCCACCTGCTGTGTCAGTCGATAGCGTGTTTGATTTATATCGGAGGGTGGGATCGCTGTTGAAGCTGCGTGCTGCTTTCTGTCCGGAGTGAGTACAACGGAATGCGGGCAGCGATACTATAGATTTATGAGGTGGATTTAGGTCGGGAGTTGCGTTTGACTTGGTTGGGTACTTCGAGCCATATGTCCATTATTGGATTAGACAAACGGACAGCAAGACGATTCAGCGACTACAAGTTGTACGGATATGTTCTATCATCTGCTTTTCGGACGGTGAACTGACCAGATATATTTAGGCGATCGCGGAGGACAAGGTTTGTGGGACTTTCACTTTCGTAGACTGACTGACTGGTTATAATGTGGTGTGGTTTCAGTTCATACCAGAGGGAGATGGCAGGAGCAGCTCTTCCATCGTCGACTTGTCTCAGTCGTTGAATATTTTTGTTGACTTCATCCTGGATCTGAATTGGCCAGACGAACGTCATCATGCGCGCTTCATGACGCGGTTGGCATCGGTGGGTTTACGGGTTCATATGTTCTGGATGCCTATTTACTAATCAGATGGCTTTTGGATGGAATAGTCAATTCGCCAAGCAGTTGAGAAATATTGTTGTTTGATTGAGGATTTGTTCGAGAATGAAATGCTCCCACGCGGAGTTATAGGTTTACAGCCTCAGAAGCAGGGTACGTGGCTGGAGAAGGCAAAGCAGTTGACGAATCTTGGAGAGATGAAGGTCGAGGTCTTCAACTTTACACCCGAGGTAACTTATCCTTCCATAAAGCCTCCCTGGGCGTTATATACTTACTTTTGGGAGCGTATAGCCATGCGTTAAACTAAACAATATCGAGGCCGCACGAAACTTGTTGGATGGTATTCAGCGAAAGATGGAAGTGGACAAAATCGTTGTGGCACTTGAGGGGCAGCCTCCACCATCGCCGGACAAGTCTGAAAAGTCTCGGTACTTGTTTACTGTCAATATTGTTCTAGCAGAGAATCTGGTCCCGCTAGATGAGGATCCTTCGGCGATGTTGGATACATACTCGGCCCTAAGTGATGAGAATGGGACGAGACTAGCTAAGACTAGGACAATTTATGGCACCCTTAATCCTCGATGTGAGTTCTTCCTTCTTCACGATGCAAGCTGGTGCTGACTATGTACAGGGGAGGAAACGTTCGATATCACTGTGATCGAGAAACCGCTTTGGGCAATGCTGTCTGTTCGAGACCGGCAGCTCATCGATAACCACAACACCGTTGGGCGTGGGTACCTCTGTCTTGACCCTCGGCGGTTCGGTGACTTCTTGACGCATGATTTATGGATGGACCTTGAGCCAGGCGGGCGGCTTCTTGTGAGGGTTAGTATGGAGGCCGAGAAGGACGATATTATGTTTTGCTTTGGACGAGCGTTCCGGTCGTTGAAGCGGACAGAGAGCAAGTTGGCGAGAACTTTGGTGAATAAGGTGCGTTTGGTCCGGTCATGCTAAAGTGTGAGAAGTCCTAAATGAGATCTGGTAGATGTCACCTATTATTAGGAGTCGTTTGTCCAAGACGATTATTCAGTCACTGATTGCGAGCAAGCTCGCGTACGACAATAACAATGCCATTGGGAACGTCGCGGTACACAAGCAGGGCAAAGTACTCGGAGATCTTGAGATCGAAACCGCCATCGCACCGCTCTTCGACCATTTTGACGTGAGTTTGTCCACGCTGCACTTGAATCTGAGCGAGGCCACGTTAGAAATAGTTATGGTTAAAGTGTGGAAGGAAATTCTGGGGACCCTGGAGAACTTGTTGTTGCCGCCGCTGAGTGATGTGCCGACGGATATGAAGCCACTTGCGCAGGAGGAGGTGGATATCGTGTTCAAGTGGTTAAAGGTATGCCGTCTTTTGAGTGAAATTAGGGCCAGTGTGCTGATACCGAGATGGGTAGTTCTTGAGGATCTATATGAATGCTGACGGGGCAGGGTTGTCAAACGAGTTGTTGTTGAACCAGAAATATCAGGACTTGGTGGCCGTTCCGCTTTATTATGATTGGTCGACGTACGTGCCTTTCATTTGTGCAAGACCTTGTGCTAATTTGTGTTGGTAGCGATGCCTTGATGGAGGAGTACGTGCGCGTCATGCAACAGAACTTGCGTTCTTCGTCGTCGACAATGAGGCAGGCAAAGTCTGTGTATTCGCAGAACAACCCGGGGACTATCAAGCAGCAAAAACGAGAAAAGACGCAGGACAAGGGTCAAATTTCTGATGTGATCCTGCGTATTCTACGTATGAGGTATGTCCTGCTCGACCCTTCCCGAATAACAGCCCACTCTAAGACCTGATTTCTAGATCTGGTACGGGTGACTTCATCCGCCAACAGGTCGCAGTTTCAGCCACTATGTTGAGCAAGGCCAAGCGCCCAGTAATTCATGAGTCGCCCCTGAGCCAGAAACACCAGGGCTATGACCCGCAGGAGAGTCGAGCTACAAGTCACGAAGTGGAGAAACTGGAATCAATCTCAGGTGCTCGAATCTGGTTGCCCACGGTGGAGAAGCGCGACACTAATGTGAGACCTGGTGGGTCTACAATGCATGGATTGAGTAATGGCACGGGACCTGAAGTAAATTTGGTTTTACAGTGATCAGTCATACCATGGTACGCCTGACATTATTTTGTGTGAGCAACTGATCCAATATCATGAATGACTAGCCATTATCTGAAGTTACAAAACACCTGGTCAGTCGAGGATGCCAAGACATCACCGGGAGTGTTGATTTGAGCCGGTGCACCGAGTCACCTATTGCGGGTGGTGGCTTTGGAGACATCTACCGAGGCAAACTTATCAACGGTACTGACGTAGCAATCAAATGCTCGAGGGCTTTCATTGACAACAGTGATGAGTCGCAGAAGAGGTTGAAGGTATGTGGAGATGCGGCATCATTAACTGACAAATCCTGATCAACTTGCCAGCATATGGCGAGAGAACTTCATTTCTGGTCCAAGCTGAAACATGAGAATGTGCTAGAACTTCTTGGATTGGTTATATTTCGTGGCCGGATTGCGATGGTGTCTCCTTGGATGCCAAACGGAGATATCATAACTTACCTTCGCAAGTCGCCTAGATCAGATCGTTGCTCCCTGGTATGTAGTCTATTAAATCCGAACCTTCAATTCGCTTAACATTTTTCCACAGTCTAGACAAATGATAAACGGGCTTGTATATATTCACGGGCAAGGGACGGTACGTATGGCTTCGGTATGATATGAACTGCTATATTTCTAACCTACATTTCTTCAAGATACACGGCGACCTGAAAGGCGTAAGCAACCCGCACAATACCGGTTATCTGATTGCACTGACCTCTAACTTAGCTCAACATTTTAATTGCTGACGATGGCACTGCAAAAATCACCGACTTTGGCAACATTGTTGCGAACCAGCACTCGCTCGCATTCACCACTACAGGCTCGGTGCCTGCTTATTCGACGCGTTGGGTAGTAAGTAGGCGTTCTTACACAAACCTGGACAGCACATTGACCAACCATTCAGGCACCAGAGATACTTCGAGAGGAGGGTAAGCTCAGCATGAAGGCAGACATATATGCGCTTGGAATGGTATGTTAATTACATCCCTAATAACGACCCAAAAGCAGTTACATCCTGATATCGGTTCGCAGACAATACTGGTGCGCAGTATGGCCTATAATTACCTTTCATGCATGTCTAATAAGCTCTTCAGGAAATCATAACTGGGAACCCGCCATACCATGGCAAAAGTGACCACGTAGTTATCGTCCTCGTAATTGCGAAAGGCAAAATGCCGGACCGACCCGAGGATTCCATCCCAATCAACAGTAGTCAAGCGAATATACTTTGGGATATCCTTACACGTTGCTGGTCGTCTGATCCGGATGCACGACCAGATGCCATACATGTAAAAGATATGGTAAGTACATTTCTCAAGAAACAGTATCACTTCCCGAAATGAGCTTAGACAAATTATTGTGCGGGTAGATGGAGAAAGTGACGCAGGAGGGGCTCAGGCAAATTTCTATTTAGGATTTTGATGAACGGACAATTGTTTTGGTGTGTAGTTCGTGGTATACTATAAATGTCATAGAATTGGAAGAATGTGGGAACGCTCACTGGCTCACTTTCAGCTTGCGGATCGATTTTACCAGAGAAGCTTGGATAATAACAAGTGACAACGTCTCAAATCTGGACAACTCAAGGGGAAATGATGCTATAAAGCCCTACTTGGAAACTAGAGTGTGTTTGTCGCATTACACAAATGGTTTCAACGCCCTAGCCAACGGCCGAGATTGCATATATACGTTGGGCGAACGGTTGATCGAGAAAGCTGTGGTATAGTATGTATCACCGCTTCCTAGGTAGTCAAAGGAGAAGAACAGCAGGTGCAGTGTGGCAGATCGACCCCTCCAGTCCAACGAGTTCACGACACACCCATTGGCTAGTATATAATATCCTATAACTCGCGTGTGATGACTGCTTTGGGTCGTGCTCGCGTGGCAATTATATGTATCTACTCGTAACTTGATTATTTGTGTACATTGAGAGTGGTGCTGTCAAGGGCATGACATGGTATTACGTAATAATGATCTGAGTGCGTTTGGCTGTCCGCGGGCCTTTGGATCTGTACTTGGCCGCAGCTGCCACAAACCCGCGCGGGACGCTCTACACTGCCTGATCGCTGCGGGGGACGGCTCTGAAGCCATTCCTAACCACGACCATGTCTATTAACTCGACTAGGAGCACTATCAATGGACGACTTACTGACGATGCGCTATACCAGTCAGTCAATCCGTATGATATTGTTATTTAGCTAATATATCGTGTTCGCTGGCGTAGATATTGTCTAAGAGTCGCGTGAGTTATTTCTTGGTTTATATGGCGTGATAGAGGCTTATTGTCTGGCAGATACCTTACATACCTGATCACTCCCCGTCCCCGCAAGGCCGAGGAGCCAGAAGAGGAGGTGGAACAGCCTCCGGCGCGCACGGAGACCTCGCGCCTGTCTCAGCTCATCAACTTTGCGGACCTCATTCCGAGTCGGGGCGATGGCGGGCGCGAAGTCAAGTTTCCGAGAGACTTTCTTAAAGCGATAGAGGAGAAGATGCAGATTATCGCGATGGGGCGGGACCCGCTGTGAGTCTCGACTCCTTTATTTGTTTGGCTATTGCGTCTTACGAATTGATGGCGGGGCGGTATTTAGATATACGGACCAATACACGCGGAGAACGGTGGCTGTATTTTGGGGCAGCTTTAAAGACCAGAAGTTCATGAAGCAGATGAAAGACAACAGACGAATCGAGGAGCTCATTCTTATGTACGTCACGTCTTCGACCTCGGTTCTTAAACGCGACAAGACACTCGAGGGCGACGGCTGGAAGATTGAGCTCAACAAACAGGTCGCGACGTTTATTCGAATCCTACGCGACACGCTCCGCACGGTGCATCATGTGCCTGCGGAGTTGACGTCACGCCTGGATATGTATTCCACCAAGCTGACGCCGCCAAAGGAGGAAGTGCAGCCTGGTCCGGGCCCGAGTGTGCGGAGGGCGCCGAAGGAGAGGGATTCGTGGGTACAGGTTCCGCAGGAGGGCTTGATTGCAGATATGCCGCTTGTGCAGACGGTTGGGAAGTTGTTTAAGATTGAGGATGCGGAGTTGCAGAGAGATGTTAATGCTGCTGCGAGGATATGCACGGACAAGGTACGCTTTTTAGTTTATTGGGCGGTGCTTGTGTGACTAATTGGCGGGTAATAGGCTGCTTTAGTTGATTTGAAGGTGAGTGGGGCGTTTATTGTTCGGTTGCTTGAGACTTACGCTCCATGTTAGACATGTCTGAAAAACATCGCTGTTGGGATGCCCTTCCCTGGACGGCGAGAAGACTTTCACTCTGACGCGGCGTTCCAGCACTGGCGTACAACCGAGAACTCGCAGCTCTCTCAGCTTATGGTGGCCATGATTCGCCACAACCCAGCCCTAGCCAAGTTCACGCCCTCGGACATTTCCGCCACCGCCATCTCCAATGCCACTGGACGACCCGAATCTATGTACTCTGAGGCAACTCTCTCTGGCCGACACGATTCCATTTCTAGTCGATTCTCTACGATTTCTGTAGGGGACAGCGAAGACGAATCATCCGACTCTTTCACATACATCCCTCCGAATCCTAAAAAGGCGTACAAACGCCTCGTCGAAATCTGTGTGGACGCGGACCTTAACGCGATGCACACCCTACCCGAGGACCAGGAAGTCTCGCTTACGATCCTGAGCCCGCGGAATCACGAGATCATCAATGAGTGCGCGGTGCGGTGGAGGGTGATGCAGACGTATCGCGTGGCGTCGTTTTTGGACGTGGTGCGGTACAAGTACGAGAGAGAGGAGGTTCCGTTGGAGTGTGTGCCTGAGGCGTTGCAAGTCGTGAATAAGACGATCAGGGAGACGCCGTTGGATAATTGGCCTGGGCCTGATGTGAGTTCTCCGTTCTCATTCGAAGTTTATCACTAATTGGCTTGGCAGACCGACTATTTGTCGACTATCTATGGATCGTTGTATAATATTGTCTTAGCAGTCATATACCACTCGTTCAAGGAGCTCTCGAAGCTGAAACCGGACGCCATCATGCCATACGATGATATCCTGGCCGTTATACACGGGCACGAGTTACTCGCGCGGTACGAGGACGAGATTAATAACCGACTGCGGGAATTGTCGGACCACATCCGGACGACGGCTGTGCACGAGTACACCGAGCTCAGCAATGATTTGCTCGGGATGGAGGAACCGGATCGAGCGTTCCCGTTGCTGGAGTTGTCGAGCAGGGTGGAGAAGACTGCCAAATTGTTGGATAAGCGGTTCGCTGAACCTCTCACTGGGTACGTCTTGTTATTATTGGAGCTTTTTGGATGATATTGAGTTAGGATTTAGGAATGTGGACATCGTGTCGCTTGTTGTCGAGAGCCAGGTCCCGCTGTACCTTGGCGACTTGGAAGTCCAGCGCGAGGAACTTTATGCGGCGACGGTTACGGCCGACCCACCTGCTACGTCTGTCGATACTGTGTTCGACCTATATCGGAGGGTGGGGTCGTTGTTGAAGCTGCATGCTGCTTTCTGTCCGGAGTAAGTACAAAGGGGTGCGACGGCAATGCTGTGAACTTATTATATGGATCTAGGTCGGGAGTTGCGTTTGACTTGGTTGGGTATTTCGAGCCTTATGTCCATTATTGGATTAGACAAACGGACAGCAAGACCATTCAGTGGGTGGAAGCTGTACGTACACCCCCTATCATCTGCTTCTCGGACGATGAATTGACTAGTTATATTCAGGCGATCGCAGAGGACAAGGTATGTGGAACTTTCACTTTTGTAGATTGCCTGACTGATTGCAATGTGGTGTGATTTAAGTTCATACCGGAGGGAGATGACAGGAACAGTTCTTCCATCGTTGACTTGTTTGGATCGTTGAATAGCCCCATTGACTTCATCCTGGATCTGAATTGGCCAGACGAGTACCATCATGCGCGCTTCATGACGCGGCTAGCATCGGTGAGGTCTTTGCCTGCATACACCCTAGTTTCTCATTTACTAATCAGAGGGTCTTGATTGCGGTGGTGTTTCAGACGATCAGCCAATCTATCGAGAAATATTGTCGCTCGATCGAGGATTTGTTCGAGGGCGAGATGTTCCCACGCGGAGTGACGGACCTGCAACCCCAGAAGCAGAGTGCATGGCTGGAGAAGGCGAAGCAGTTTACGAACGTTGGGGAGAAGAAGATTGAGGTGTTCAACTTTACGCCCGAGGTAACGTATTATTTCGTAAACCCTCCCTGTGCGCTATATACTTACATTTGGGGACGTGTAGCCATGCGTTAAATTGAACAATATCGAGGCGGCGCGAAAGCTTTTGGATAATATACAGCGAAAGATGGAGGTGGACAAGATTGTCGTGGCGCTTGAAGACCAACCTCCACCACCGCCGGACAAATCTGAGAAGTCCAGGTATTTGTTTACGGTCAAGATTGTCCAGGCGGAGAATCTGGTCTCACTAGATAACGATCCTTCGACGATGTTGGATACATTCTTGGTTCTGAGTGATGAACATGGGTCAAAACTGGCGAAGACCAAGACGATTTACGATACCCTTAATCCTCGATGTAAGCCCTTCCTTCCTTGCGATGCAGGCTGCTGCTAACTGATTACAGGGGAGGAAACATTCGATATCACGGTGATCGAGAAACCGCTCTGGGTGATGGCGTCTATTCGAGACCGGCAACTCATTGGTAACCACGACACTGTTGGACGCGGATACCTCTGTCTTGACCCTCGGCGGTTCGGCGACTTCTTGACGCATGATTTGTGGATCGATCTCGAGCCCACCGGGCGGCTGCTTGTGAGAGTTAGTATGGAGGGCGAGAAGGATGACGTGATGTTCTACTTTGGACGGGCGTTCCGGTCGTTGAAGCGGACGGAGAGCGAGATGGCGAGAACATTCGTGAACAAGGTGTGTTAAGTTTCTCCGTGTTAAGACGTGTGAAAGACGCTAAATGGGATCTGGTAGATGTCTCCTATCATTAGGCATAGCTTGTCTAGGACGGTTCTCAGGTCGTTGATCAAGAGCAAGCCGGCTATCGATTATAACAAGGCCCTTGGGAACGTCACGGCCCTATACCGTTCCGCCCTAGGATCAATAAACGAACCTGCTATCCCTCTTCCGCCCGAAGAACGCCAACAGATACGCAAGCAGAACGAAGCGCTCGGAGACCTCGAGATCGAAGCCGCCATCGCACCACTCTTCGATCACTTTGACGTGAACTTGCCTGTGCTACACTCGAACCTGGGTGATGCGACCCGAGAAATGGTCATGATCAAGGTGTGGAAGGAGATCTTGGGGACGCTGGAGAACTTGTTGTTGCCGCCGCTGAGCGATGTGCCAACGGAAATGAATCCACTCGCGCAGAAGGAGGTAGAGATCGTGTTTAAGTGGTTAGAGGTATGTCGTCTCTTTTGTGAGGGGTTAAAGACCTTTTGCTAATATCAAGAGGGGTAGTTTTTGAGGAACTACCTGAACGCGGGAGGCGGAGGGTTGTCGAATGAGTTGCTCCTGAACCAGAAATACCGAGACTTAATGACTGTTCCGCTTTATTATGATTGGACAACGTACGTATTTTTCGTTTGGGCAAGATCCTATACTAATTTGTTGTCGGTAGCGACGATTTGATGGAGGAGTGCGTGCGCGTCATGCAGCAGAACTTGCGTTCTTCATCGTCGTCGACAATGAGGCGAGCCAAGTCTGTGTATTCGCAAAACAGCTTGGGGACCATCAAGCAGCGGAAACGAGAAAAGAAGAAGCAGAGCAAGAATGAGAATTCCAACGTGATTTTGCGTATTCTACGAATGAGGTATGAGCTGCTTGCCTTGTCCTAAGTCTCCACCAACTCTAAACTTCTTTCCAGGCCCAACACGGGTGACTTCATCCGCCAACAGATCGCAATCTCAGCGACTATGTTGAGCGAGGCTGAGCGCCCAGCCCAGCCCCGTTTGCGCCCACCAGCGTCCAACGGAGAGGGCCGGAAGTCATGGCGCGCATCTCGTGCATCGCCTGTGCCGCCCGTCCCTCCCCTACCCCGAGGATAAACGACTAGAAAGATATACCCGACGTTTTTGAGTGTGCTTGCCTGTATCAATTTCTTATGTGAACATTTCCTTGTCTGCCTGTCTATGTCGTGCTATGTCTTGTCTCATTCAACAGAGTAGGGCTGTACCTATTTTGAATTGCATATATTGTCTGAGTGTGAAATCCTTCAGGCTTAGGGAGCGCCCAAATCTTTCTACAGCCTCCCTAACATGGAGTCTTCATCAAGAAGCGACGCTTGGGCTCAATAGCGCCAGTGGAGTGAGCTGAGATGACCGAGTTTCGGGGGGGGGGTCCATGGTGCGAGACAATACTTGGGCAAACACTAACACAAAATCATGAGGTAAAATAGGGATTATACCTTATGATGGGGAGGAAAATGGAGTGCGTGCACTCGCGATAACAGACACGCAAGATGAGCCACTCTACCATTTCGAGATTATATTGGTGGCGGTGTCTGTGGTGATGTTGGTATGTAAGTCCGGGAGTACCCGAGCAATATATGCAAGAAAAGAGTTAGTTAGGCACAGACGCAAACAAGGCGTACTTGTAGTCAACTAGAGTCTGAGTCCACGGCGCAAACAGGAAAGGGGCAGGCAGCAGAACAGCGGTATCCCTCTGTGCTCTGGCCCTCACATTCAATACCATTCGCTCAGGGGAGCCTCAGAGCTGAAACCGGTCAAAATCATCTTATACGACGGTATCTTGCGACTGTTCGTAGACACTAATTCAACGCGCAGAACGAGCAAAAATCAAGAGCTTTGAGACTCAGGGAAACGTGCACTTGCCCAGCGAGAGCCTTAGACAGGAATGCCCGGGTCGAGTGTTCTTGTTCCTAAGACTATAGAATGAGTTGAAGGAAAATACAGTGTTATTAGGTCAAGCATTAGGCAAGCCTCTCAGTATTGCATCATTTTCTTACGTAGAACCTAGCTACCCATGTATTTTGGCGAAAAGATTCTCTGCTGTGTCAGCTCGGTCTAAGAAAAAACTCCATCTTAAAAGTTTGTGGTTAGCTGCATATACTCACAGAATCTAGGTGGTTAGCTCATGGTAGCCCCGGAATTGTTGTACAAACTCTTTCGCACATGTGAAGGCCAGTTTCTTACTTCTACTCGGACACGCACCCCGACTTGACACTGCACAGTGTCATCGGCGGCGTAGCCTGAACCATGCGGAGAAGAGTGTCGACGACTGCCAATCATGTATGTTGATCTCGTGGATGCAGCACGCCAATGATTTCAATGGTCGGATTGTCCATCTGGGGTAGTGCGCGCTGAAAAGTCATGGCCAAGGCGAGGCATAAACGAGGCCGCCACGAAGCATTTGACGGCGCTTGTCGCACCGTGTATGGCGCTTGTCGAGGATGGATACCTCGTTAAGAGCAAGAGCACGCTACCCTACTAGCTTCTCCCTTAACCCCCAACAAATCGTCTTTTCGACAAGTACACCTCGAAACGTCTCTTTGGTGCCGTTGCTCATATCTCTTTGGCTTGGCTCTTGCATACACCCGTACGTATGTGCCCCTCGCCGCGTCCACATTTGTGGGAAAAGTGCTCCCGGCCCGTCAAGCAACGCTAGGTTGCTAACCCGTGTCACTTTGGATAAAATGGAATGCTCTGTGGGACTCTGCTTGGATATTCCTGGACTGGGCAAGCTAAACATCACTGGGTCTTACATTCAGCGTTGAAAGATGTGGTCACCACGCTCATGCGAATCAGGTTTCGAAACGAGCTCCTGGTTGCGCTCTCAAGTTTGGAACGGTGCCCTATTGCTTATTCCTTTGCAGCGTAACCAATATAGTGAGTAATGTCGTATCAATAAATTCGCAAATTTACAAAATACACTTAACGCCCAGCGATTACACCCAATCCGGTTCCTTAGCTAATCATAAGCTAATACAACACGTTCCCCGACGACCTCCCATGCTGCATGGCAATCGTCATTGCGGGTTCGGTCCCTGATTATGCACTATTCTGCGGGCCGTTTAAGTGAGTTATACAATGCTGCTGCCCGTCCGTGTCACCCACAATCCCCTACCTTTCTGTTCGACATCCCATTCTCCGCCATCTCCTACAAGATTCCTGGGATACCCCAAAGTGACTTTGAAAGCGGAGGCTGAGGTCCCCCAGCTGCGTTAAGGATTAACCCCCCATTGAGAGGTGGTTCGATGACATCGTTGAGTTGGACCGGAACAGGTGCTGCTACGCCAGCCGCTACTGGAATTACAGGGGGCAACGCTGCCACAAGGTCCCCCAGGCTGTTTGAGGTATGTATGCGATCATAATGGGTTCAGGATGTGGCTCGTCAACAATTGTGCAGCGTTCGGCATGGCATTTGGAGGACTTACAGCTGGGCACGTTGCATCCACCGCCAAGGCAAGGCAAGTAATTGCCCCATTGCGCTTTGGGTACCAAGTGAGGGAAAAGGGATATGCTGCGGGCAACTTGAAGTCGTTGAAAGGATTGGTTTCAAGGTGCGGGCTCGTTAGGATGACTACGAGCGACTTAGTGAGTGCCACTCGGAGTCTCCGACTAGACGCGCGATCTTAATCGTGATCCTAGATTGAAGAGAGGGACGAAGGTGAACGACCCCCCTCGTTGAGAGCATAGAATCTGACAGGCGCGATACACGAGGTTTCCATGAGTTAGTCGGTAAGTCGCTTGCCCGTGTTTCAGCGTCTTGTTTAGGGGTTGGGTCTGCGCACTCCCATCTATGACCGATAACCCATCCGCGGTGTACGAACGAACTCATAATAATAATGGCATTTACTCATTCTGTTCGGTCATCTCATTTCGGAAATGTATGGATCTAGTGCGGCGCTAAGTTAGGCTAAGGAATCGAACGTCCTGGACTTGGCGGCATTTATTTGTTGAGGCTCCTATGTCATGCCTCGTGGATTTGTAATCGCCCAATTGCTGACGTCCATGATGTACAGATCTATAACTTTGGCTTGATTCTCGTTCATCGCGCCTATAGGCTTCACGAAAAAACACCCTTGCCAGATAAACGAACTCCTTGGCCTCGAGATCTGAGTGGTTGAGATTTAGGTGTTGTTCTTAGATCTTCCCATCAAGGCAAAATAATTTTGACTTGCTGGCGATTGTAGCAAAGTAAGAGCAGCATCAACACCATATCACATTTACTGATGCGGATCGTTTATGACTAGAAAGTATGTCCGTTCGGGCAAGCATATCTCGCGCGACGAGCAGGTACCCCGGCTCTCGTGTCTCGCTCCGCTCTCCATCGGCATCTACATCGAAACTTAGTTCAACCCAGATACCTACATCTTCTAGACAATTATTTTCCTCCACTCCTTGCACTCAGAACAAACCTCGTAGCCCATCACTTATTGGTCGATTCTTTGGTGCCCGCGAGCCGGCATCCATCCGTCGAGATCCGGCTCAAGTCGTGCGCGATGCAGCAGACACTCTACGGGTACTCCTGCGTACCACGCCCCCAGTTCGGCCTGCCCTACTCCACAAGCCCTATGCGGAACTTGTTACAGCTATTCTAGACTACCGCGTAGCTGGGCCAAGAGACCCTCTGGACCTTACTACCGCTGGTACTCCCCCAAAAGTAGATGTATCGTCTCCCGACCTGGCGGGGGATAGGTCAACCCCCTCTGACACATTAATATACCTCTCCCAACTCCTTGTCGCTCTTACTGTACCATCACCAATGCCGCACCCTGCCGAATTGCAGCTCGCACTCCAACTCTACTCGGATATGTCTAGCACATTCTCTCGCACCCCAACACGAGAAGACACATTATGCATTATACGGGCTCACGCGCTACTCAGACAGCCCGCCGCGGCACTTTCCCTTGCGAGCACGCTGGATCCGCCGCCGCCCACCGAGGCATGGGCACATATCGCATGTGCTCTTGCGCTTTCGTCCCCCGAGTCCGGCGACGAAATGCGAACAATGATGCGAACAATGGCTGCACGGGGGGTTGAACCGCCGCCTGGAGCGTGGTGTGCTCTACTCGGGGCACTGAGGCCAGAGGAAATAGCAGGGGTGGTAAAGGTTCTACCTGAAGGAGTCAAGGACGAACCGAGGGTGTGGACTGCAGCACTTGAGGTCCTGGTCCGTTCGAGAACAGATCCGGGCTCGGTAATGAATGAGGTTGCTAGAGCATTGTGGAAAAGGATCCAGGCACAGGGGGAAGTGGACACTAGGGCATGGGCCGCGCTTGTCCTCTATGCTGGGCGGACGGGCGTG
Source organism: Ceratobasidium sp. C01 (assembly GCA_025200755.1). Classification (NCBI taxonomy): domain Eukaryota; kingdom Fungi; phylum Basidiomycota; class Agaricomycetes; order Cantharellales; family Ceratobasidiaceae; genus Ceratobasidium; species Ceratobasidium sp. C01. Next base: position 18,113 of record JANWGL010000711.1, read on the forward strand.
TTTATCGGAGACCAAGAGGGGGGGCAGGGTGGAAAGAAGGATGCACCGTTTGCGGTAGTTCGTGCATTCGATCGGGCGGGGGGTTCTCCGGACGGTGTAATTCTTGAAGCACTCATTCGAGCTATCCCACTTGAGGAGCGCCTGCCGAGCGTACTGCGAAGATTGGAGGGCGTAGTAGGCGTTGCTGCAGATGAGGGTGCATGGGGAGTTCTGGTCGACGCTGTATTAGAGCGAGGGTATACTGCCGAGAGTGAGAGCAGGGAGGCCGGTTTATTGGAGGTGTGGGCGGCGGCACAGGAGAGCGGAGTTAACTTGACGAGTGCAACACTGGACCGGATCGTAGGGCGCGAAGAGGTGCCGGTGGTCGATCGCCTGAGGGTCTATCGCTCCGTCCACACACAGTGGCCTGCGACTCGGGAGAGCTCACGAGAGATTAGTGGTGGGATTGACGCTTGGACGAGGCGAGAGGACGCTTTGAGTACACCTGGGCCGACTGTTGGGACGTACACGGCGCTGCTGGGTGCTTTGGCTACTGCTGATCGCGGTGCGTGCGTCCGTATGAAACCTGTGAGATTTTGCTGAGGTTATGTTTGAGGGATAGGAAGTGGTTTGGATCGAACGGATGCGTCGGATGCTGCGGTAGAACTTCTTACAGATATGCGGCAACGCGGGATCAAGTTCCCCCAAACGCCCCTCACTCAATCTGCGTCCAATCGACCATCTAAATACCCCCGTTCTTCTTCCGCGCAACCACGTAGTTCAACTTCAGTCTCCCCGCTCGCGGCAATTACACTGCTCCTTATGCAAAGCTCGCCCTCCCATGAGGCGGCATTCAAGACGTACGCATACGCGCGTGTAGTCGATCCTGGCTCCGGTGCGTTTGGAGCGAAAGAGTACAGACAGGCGCTACGGGTGTTTGCGGAATTGAGGGTTAAAAGGCGGCCCGAGGATGTGTGGAAGTCTTGGGATGGAGACAAGTGGGCTGACAGGGCGGCGATAGGAAGGGTCAAGGAGGAGGTATATGCGCCACCCCCTGCCGCGCTTTATTACGAGATCATGCGGGACATGCAACGCGCAGGATACGAGGTGGGCGTAGCAGATTATACTGCGATTCTCAAAGCCTATGCAGCGGTTTCCGTTCCTGTGGACGCTGGGTCGAAACTAGAGGCTGTTGGGCTTATGCCAGACGAACATCAACCCCCCACACCGGCGTCGACTGGTTTTGCCCGCGCACATAACGCCCACGTCGTTGAGCATATCCAACGAATCCATACGCTTTTGAAGCTTGATACGAACCTCACGCCCGACATGGTGCTTCTGAACGCACTTATGAATGCGTACGGACACGCGGGGGCCGTGGGCAATGCACTAGCAATTTGGGACCAGATGAGGCCTACAGCGCGGGATGGAGCGAGCATTTCAATTATACTCGATGCTCTTGGGTACGCCGGCCCATCCGCCCTTCCGCGGGCGAAGCAGCTATGGAAATCCCTCCGGCAAAAACAAGGCGCCCGATTGAATGTTAATCATTACACCTCGTGGGTCGAAGCGTTGTGTCGAATGGGGGAGTTTGAAGAGGCGGAGCGAGTGGTATTTGTGGATATGAGGGGCAAGGTGCAGCCTAATGAGAAGACGCTACGGACATTGGTGTCATTTGCTTGGAGAGTAGGAAAGCAGGCGCAGGTGCTGGAGAATGCACGGAGAGAGTTCCCGGGGGTGGTTTGATAGTTGACCGGGTCGACGCGCCTGGACTCTTAAGCATTGTCTAACTTCTGTTTTTCATTTGTCGATTACAAACTTTGAAGTTACACATCAGCAGAATAGGGAATTCTGAGTGAGAGTTGGTGCTATATAGGACCTTATGATATGGCACGTGCTTTTAGCCAAGCATTTATCTGGACAGCTTTCATACACTGCCAGAAAAAACCTCAATAATCTGTTTGAACGGGCGATGCGACGTCTCCGACGCTGACATACGAATCTGCCCTCCCCCCACTCACGAGAATGGTGTCCAAAATGAAACTTAAAGCTTCACTCCCTCGGCTGAAAGATGAACGTCGTCCCCCAATGCGAAAAGCCGACGGTGGACCGGAGGAGCACAGCGTAGCCGCCAACGACGACCATAACCACGTACCCAGTTCAAGCTACTTTCGGAGCGAGGACATCACTATCGAACCTGTACAGCTGGTGAGTCTGAAAGATGCGGCAGCCAAGTTAACCTCGCGCCGACCTTTTGGTAGCCTGTAGATTCACGTAACAAAACAGGCCCTGCCAAAAAGAGACGCTCGAAAGTTCGTTTATTTCGAGCTAAATCGAAGGACAAGGGCCGGAGCGGAATTGACACCAAGAAACAACGAAAGTCACCTAATGATTCAGGTGGCTCGACGGGCCAGCGCCTACCCCTTCAGCACACGATGTCACCTCCTAGTATCTCATCACACCAACCTGAGAGCCTCGCAGGTTCTCCGCCATCCTCCTGGCTTCGCCTTCCGCACCAGGTGCACCCTCCATTCTACGCACCTTCCATATCCGCTAGCTCGGACACGTCGTTGGTTCCGCCGGCGTTCCCTCAACTAAGGGACCGCTTACAAGAACGAAGGCGGAGATTCAGCTCAGACGAAGTCAACGCGCGAGTATTTCAATGGGGGAAAGCTAGAGAGGGGCGCCCGGCTTCATTCACGACCTCTCGGACGAATGCGTATCCCTCAACATTTACGCTTGATTCCGATAGGTTCAATAATGCCACAGAATATACCCAGGCTGGAGTGAACGAGCGAAGCGTAACGCGTCCGAGGAAGTTGAAGAAACCCGTGGCCAGGCCAAGCAATAAGCATCTCTCGGAATCAGACCAGGGGCGAGCACGTGGGACAGAGGATCTAGCGCCTACGGGGACGCGACTGAAAAGAAGGAGAAGAGTGCATAGGCGACGAACCCCCTTCTCGTTGAGTATGGATGACGCGACGGACGAAGGGGAGGCCGCACGGTCGTGGTATGAACCGGAACAAGGTTCTGGTGCCAACACCACACGATTATCAAATCGGCGGGCTCGTCGAGATCACGCGGCGCCACGGCAATACGAGACCGACCCAGGTGGGAACGGGGGCGCAAGGGAACAATATAGCATCAAGTACGATAGGTCTCAAGCGCGATTAGATACTCCATCGCAAGTTGAGCTCCCTGCTTTATTCACAGGCGACAAACATGACAAAATCACGTCTTTACCATTTTCTGGCCTACCTGCACTGGATTTTGGACCTGATTTTGGATCTGAATCGTCGCTTAGCACAGGCCCTAGACCGATATTGCAAGACGTAGGCCACGACGATGCCGACGACGAAGCTGTTATCAGTGACACAACACAGACGCAGCATCATGTAATTAAGGGTGACACCTCCAACCGGCCCTCAAAGGGTACGCTTCTTGTTGTAGAAGACCAGGAGTGTGAGTACATGTGCTACCATCTGTCACCGTCGATCGTGTCTAGGCTAAAGCGATTATCAGTCCGTACTTATGCGTCTTCATCTCGGTTCTCAAGGAACGGGCATATCAGCACTGTGAGTTCGAATGAAGACGATGGATCAGTGCAACTACGGAAGGCTAAAGTCGAGGCATCACCTCGCCCTACGGAGGATGACCGACAATTAAAAGTAAATCTCCTTATGAAAACGGAAGAGGACAGTGATGATAGCGTTGCATCCGTGCCGCTGCGCGACCGGCGAGGTTCTTTATCCGAGCAACCTTCTTCTCTTCAATGTCCAACTACGTCATCTCAGCCAGAGCTGGTGGAGGGCCTATCATTAGCGCCTCTTGTTAGCACCCAGAACAAGAGCGAGAGCGCGCCCAATTACCAGGCCGCCTCCGCAATTGGGAGCACAATGGTAGGACGTTTATT
>JANWGL010000713.1:0-13643 GCA_025200755.1 Ceratobasidium sp. C01
CATTCTACAGCCCCATGACAACATCCACCACTTTTTCATTTATTTTTCTCGGTCTTTGTGGGGGACTTCGAAGTGTGGGGTAGTGACCATTTCCTTTTTTGGGACGAAATGAAGTGGCACGTGACTTTCGCGACCCCGCAAACAAGGATGTGGATGGATGCGTGACTTTTTGTTGAGGTCCAGTAGCTGGAGAGGTATATAATGAGGGAGTGGGAGGACGGTGTCGAGTCGTTCACCTCTCCCTCTTCGTCCTATCCCCACGAGTCGCCCTTCCTCCGTTTGGACCTACTTACCGTTCAAGATGGTCACCTTTACTCCCCGTATCGCAGCTGCCGTCCTTACGTTCGCAGTCATGGCTGATGCTTTGGCTGTTTCTGCTTCTCGGAGGGCTGTCGACGTAGATGTAGGCGCTGAGAAGATGGTCAAGTTGCGTTTACCGATTGTGAGTATTTGTTTCCATATCATTTGGTACGGTTCTGATGACGAGTTCGTTTCAGCTGGACGAGATACCTGATAATTCGAGGATCAACTTTCGCGCTCGCTCTACCTCTTCCTATCACTCCTCGTTCGACTCCACCTCGTCCGACTCGAATGTCAACCACCCGGCCCCCCGTGCTAGGAGTTACCCTGGCCCACGCCGCCTCGACTCCGATACTTCTGGTCTGTATACGCGTCGCAGCCGCCATGGCAAACATGGGAAGCACAGGAAACATCGCCATCATACTCATTCGAGAGATAGTAAATCCCAGGCTGCGCAGGCGAACGGGACGGAGGCTGTTCTTCCTGTGGGAGGTAACATGACTGCTCCTTTGCCTCCCGCGGTTGCGAGGAGGGATGTGTATGTATCGACTGGGCAGGTAAGTGTTTACCTCTTTACTCGATCTTCGATATACTTACGCATTTATGTACTAGGATGGGCCTAGTATTCATATACGTCCCCTGTCCTACTACGCCCAGGGCACTCACGCTCACCACGACGAGCTGTCCGCCAGGGGCCTTCTAGACCCAATTATTCCCATCCTCGACCTTCTTCCTCCTGGTCTCAGAGGCATTGTCGCACTCGTCCCTGGACTCTTGAGTGGCCTACTTGGACCAGCACTTGGAGATTTGGTTATCTCACCCAACAAAGCCGCAGCGCGCGCAGCTGACGACGGCAATGAAAAGGACACTCTCGAGAACGAGGCCGAATACGTATTGGCAGCTGGGAAGTCTAACCCATCCACGATCTGGCTTGTCGATACCGGCAAACCCGTTCCCGCGTCCTCCAATTCTCCCTCTACTTCATCCATATCCACGAAAGAAAAAATGGTCACACTCCAGATGGCCTTCGTCGACGCGAAAACTGGAGAATACGAACCTTACTGCGCAACGTACGAACGAGACCCAGAACGACCCGTTTCTTTGGGCGTCGTACCGTGTAAAGATGCGAACCCAGCCGAGTCTCAGATGTTCGCGTATGATCCCGAGACGAGTATCTTGCGCGCTATCTGGGACGACAACAAGACTGAGGGAGGGAAGCGGAAGAGGCAGTATTATGTGGGTGGTGGTGCGCATACGGGGGGTGCTAAGACTGAGGGAGCGGGAACGGAGAGTATGGTCGTGATGGTGTTTCAGGCTTCGAACTCGACAGAGGGGACTGTTGCCGTTCACGCGGTCCCGGATACTTCGAATTCGGCCGTGCCGGCGGACGGGGGTGCGCTCGGTGTTCCGGCTACAGGTCCTGCGCGTGGCTTGAACGACAAAAGCTCTACTAGTCCGGCCGCCGCCCAGGACGAATCGCCCACTCCTAACTCGGTTGACTGCGATGCGACCAAGTCGGTTGATAAAATTCCGACTGCTACGTTTGCGCCTGGCGAGCGGTTCCAGGAAAACAGAGTTAGCATTTTGGGAGTTGGGCCGACTGAGGCGGTGACTGCTACTTCGGTCCAGGCGAGTGCTACCCCTGTGTTTGTCCAGCACGAGCTAGAATCAGCAACCAGTGCTGCTGCCAAGACTACCCTGCTGTTTGAGACAATCGGGCCTGCATACATGAACTAGCGTGTTGAACCTGTTGTATTTCAAGTAATTGTGTTTGTAGTGATGTACGAATATCTCAATTTATTGTAATCCTGAGTTGCTCTATCAAGTGTGATAACTATCGGAGGCGATAGGAGATGTAGAATTATCTTTGATTTCGCTTGAATTGTGAAAGAAATCACCAACTTTCATAAGAGGCACTCAAACTCAAGAATCATTCCATTCCAAAAACTTCGTATTAAGCTGACAAGCACGCATATGGCGTTCGATTAGAGACGCTCTCACGTGAAGCTTCCCTTCAACACGGAGGCGACACCCTGCGCAATGTAATCGTTTGCCTTGCCCGAGATATGGTAGTCATTGCACCAGATCAAATTCGTAGCATCACCAGAGCTCGTCGCGTCCTGGAAACCGTACTGGGTAGGGTTATCGAGAATAGTGTCCAAGCCTACGTCAGCCTTGTAGATCCAGGTCGTAACCTGCGCACAAATAAATTAACACAGATAGTCAAGGATGAGACTATCCAAATACTCACATCAGGGTGCGATGCCTTGAATGCAGCGACCTTGGCATCCATCTTCTGATTGTGGGTGTCGATCACCGACTTTTCGAAGGCCAGTGACGTGGGGTTGGAGTTAGCGATCATCTTGAAACCAGGCGTGTCAGGACTAAAGCTCATACATCCACAGGTTGTACACTCACGTATGGCGACCGATTCACGTGCGGTACGTGCAGGAACAAGAAGTTCCTCCCGCCGGAAGTGTAAAGCTTCTCAACGTTCTCAAAGACCTTGCTGAGGAGCGTATCGGAGAACGCGGCCCGATTGGCCAGGTCCGAGGAGAGATAGAATGAGTTTCCAATGTCGTTGATTCCGATCCACACAGAGAAGAGCGTGTTAGCCGCTTTCCAGGGTGCCATAGTTGTATGCGCGAGGTAAGTAGTAACCTATCGCAAGTATTATCAGCCCACCCCGGAGGCATGGTCCCATGACAGCTACCGTACCTGGTTGGTTAAAGTCTGCACGGTACTATCCATTGGAGCGACAAGACTGGCATCAGTGGTCGCTCCACCCCATGCAAAGTTGTAGTTGAATATAGACGATGCATTGTACTTGGTCGTAATCAAGCCGATCCAGTTGGGTACTTGAAGGACCGTTGTCAACACAATGAATTTATACGAGATGAGCAAAGGCATAATTACCTGTAGTTCCGCAAGCCGTCCAGCCAGGGTAAGGGGGGTTGCCCATAGGGTTTCCAACGCTGGGGAGGGTACCCGTAGCGCTGAAATAGGTTTGGCTACAATTCGTGGCATAAGCATCCCGCACGTCAAGACAGATAAACAAGAGCTACCTGTATGAGTCGCCGAACGAGAACCAATACTTTTGGCCGCCAGGTGTTGGAGCCGAACCCCCGGCGGTCGTAGTGGGGGTCGAGGCGGGGGTCGTAGCGGCAGTACCGGGAAGGCATTGAGAGTAATCTAAAAATTGTGTAAAATAGCTGGGCTGAAATGTGGACATATCACTCACAAGCGTTTGCCACGGTGCACGTATAACCCGATACACAAGTCGTATCCCCTGAGTAGCCAATTCCACCACATTGCCCCCAGGCAGGCTGTGAAGCCGTCACGCCGGCTGTCAGTGCTGCAACGAGTAGAGTTGAGAACGCAGAAATCATTGTCCTTGAAGATCTTGGTGCTGGATGGTGAGCTTTTGAAACCACATATCCTGGAGCTTTTATCCTTTTCGTCGGCCATAAGTATTTATGAATGGTTGCACAAGGTATCACCGAAGTAATACATCTTGGAGGAGCGCCCCGGGTTCAAAGTCACGAGTCTTCTAGCTCCCAAGTTCGGTCAGCAGCGAAAACTCAATCGTTCGGGGATAGTTCTATCGTAGCGAAGTGACAAGAACCCAAAAGAAGTCGTGCCAATCACAGGAAAAACCCTGATACCGTAGTTTACCCGCGCGCACCGCGAGAGAAGCAGGGTGATGAATCCTCATCCCCGATTATCTAAGCAGGCAATAGAGCCCGGACGCAACAACGACGGAACTATATCACAAATTTCCGATGTTGCAGAACTCAGCGAGTTATTATCGTAAGAGTTGAAACTTTGACTGCTCGCATGCATGGATGCATGGTAGCGGAGCTGGTGCAGAATTTTCGGAATAGTGGCAATGTCATCATGCCTAAGCGCTCTCACGAGAGCTCGAGCCTGACTGGTTACGAGCTAATTTAACTCTCATAACAATAAGTACCCGATCGTAGAGAACGTCCATGTGGTTGGGCTATCAACCGATGTTTATCACGAATATACATCGGCAAATTGCGCGTTTCCGTCCGGCAGTCCAAGAGCCTTCCATGCACTCTTCTTCTCAAAATAGCACCCGAGAGCATTCTGTTGTTTAGCTCACGAGGCCTCGGGAGAGTTTTTCTTTGAATTGCGAGCTCTCGGAAGCACATCGGCACATCGACACTCCAAGGGTTTCCCGGGGGCATGTGAGGCCCGTAAGAACATTCAGTGGTTATAGGGGCCGCCGAGAGACCTCCCTTGGGCACCTTGCGGGTCTATTCGGCATCCCTTTGACCACGGGAACCATTTCAAAGTATTGAATTTCTTGCAAAAATTGCGCCATCAATTCGTCCTTGCCTAAAGTTCCCTTGAATTAAGCGACTCGAGCCCTTCCGTGGAGATACAAGAACCAGGCTTCCTCATGGTGACTGCCTTGAATGTAACGTCAAATGTGGGGCATTTGCCCTTCTTTTTCCTTATAGTCAGACTAGCTTCGTTTTGCTACCATATTTATTGGATTTGGTCATATGCTAATTTTACCTGCTATTATGAGATGCAAGCGTCCCATTGCATGATACTTCAGGTGTGCGCTGAATATTCCACTACTCTTAAACAGAAATAGAGTGGTAGTCTCATGAGCGTCGTATCATAGTTTGAGTGACTCCACTATCATAATGGCCCATTAGAACAACTTCTTCCCAATTTGCCTTTATACGTATAGTAGCGAAACAAGGGGGTCAGCGCGGTCGCCCAATTGCCAGTACGGGTATGCTCGCATAGACGTACTAGTTATAAGATCAGCCGGCAAAGACAAGGGTCACGCGCCGGAGGGGCATGAGATGAGTTACGAAATACTATGCACGAAGTAACAAAGTAGCTGTGTACATCAATCAACCCGACAGGGAGGAGGTACGTGGCGACCTCGGGGTCTGGAACGGATTCAGTGTTAGAAGCGAAAGGAAGGGGGTGGCATTGGTATGTACGTTAGCTAGCTCCGACAGCGAGCACGAGGGAAGAAACGCACGGGTAGACCCGGAGGGTCGTGAACAGCCGGGGGGGGGGGACGGTCGGAACATCAAAGGTAGACTTGTCGGTCGGTCTGCGGTAACGGGGGCTTAAAAAGGTTGTGTCAGCGTATGGTGTAAGTATACACACGCTCATGTCGTCTCAGCTACGTAGGAAATAAACTCGTAAGCAGTCGATAGGTAAATAAATCAATAAGGACCCACTGTTAGTTGTGGGTAGCCTAGCGGTGATGCGCGAAACACCGAGACGCAGGGAACACGGGGGATGTTCAGGTGGGCACTGGTTGTATGAACTCCGGATTGGGATACAGTAATAAGTCGGGGGCTAGGGATAGAAACAATGTTGCAGGATTGCGCATATAGACTGGTATTTGGATCGTTTTTGGTATTAATTATTAGATCGTATAAACCAGAGGCACTCGCGTATTCCAATCGATTCATGATACCAGTATCAGGCACCGAGTTCTTAAACCTTAAACTGAAGCCTACGGATTGCAGCGACGTCTCTCTTCGTGCTTTCAACCGACAATGTTACTTCTTAACTGCCCGTTCATCAATTACTCTGGCACGCCCCCATAATAGGATTGCGTGGTCAGAGTATGCGCCATCGTCGCAATATTGTATCATCGCGAAACACCCGAATGTGAGTCATACCCTGTGCGTAAATGCGTAATGTATTACACAGGATATAAATGCAAGCTATTGAGAGATACTTGGAGGCGATAACGATAGTATTGGTCAACTATCTTACTGATCAAATGCTGGAACTAAGCTCCCATAGCCAGCGCTAACGCCACCACTCGCACTCTCCACGAAAATTCCTGAAAAATACAATCCTTCCGTCGTGCCCTCCTGGACTCCACGGTGCACCACGTCTCCTTGCTGGGCGGCAGTGTCCTTAGGGTCCGCGAGCGGAAGCTGATACGAAGGGCCCGAATCAGTTAAAGAAGAGGCACAGTAGCTGGGAGCATGAATATACCTTGAGTACACCAAAGTGAAAGTCGCCTTGCCCGGCAGTCCCGAGCTGTGTGGCGTTGTTCGAGACGAGTTTTGATACCTTTTTAAGAGTTGAACCGCCCTTGGAGGCAAACACCCCAAGGGTGCGAGCATCCCAATCGACCTTTAAACACAATTATCAATACAAGTGCACTAAACGAGTCGATTAAGACAGTATGGGCCCACCTGGACAGCAAAGTTGTGCTATGTATGCGAGTCAAATGAAGTGCTGTAGATGATGTTTAAATCGTGATCTCGGACCTCGAGATTGTGGGCTATCGCAGTTGGCAGCTTATTGGCGGTAGGTGCCGTGAAATCCGATCCAACTTTGACGCCAAATACTTGACCTGCGCAAGATTACTAGTCGCATCACGAAATAAGCGCATAGTACACGGAATACGCTTACTGCCATCATCAGGTTCAATGAAAGCGACCGCATACTGATGTTTGTAGTTTAAAGGATGTAGCTCGTCGCGCATAATGCTAAAATGCCAGACTGTTTTACCGGAATCGAGCATTGTTCGGTTGTTTTGGGCAATAATATCGGTGCTACAGGCGGTGGTACGTTTGAGAATAATAGGCAGTATCTCCAGCTCTGATCACATACCGGCGGAAGCCATACTGTGAGTTGGCAACGTTGCCGCCTGGAACAAACACAGAGGAATTGTCGATCTTCACAGAAACTGTTTGTTCCTTTGCCATTGTCAATAGGTTCTTCGACGAGCACCAGAGCAGTGTCGGCGGGGGGAAGTCCCCTTTAAATGAAACATACTGTCATAAACATTAACTTTGTGCAAGCCGCCCGATGAGCCGACTCGCCTCGCTAGCGGCCTTGTTGCCTTTCACTACGCTGAAAGCAAACAGTTATGGGCTATATTTATTGACTCCATTACGAAAGTCTTACTAGACATAAGGATATTTGAAGGAGTCAATGTTGGTAGAGCTATAGTCTAGTGGAGCTCTTCCATCGAACAAGATAGGAGTAGTAAGAACGCTTGTTACGCAAGATGCGAGAGCAAAGAGCCGCCAGTAAATCATTCTGACATAAACAGAGTGGGGAGTTTGAGGGAGCGAAAGAGCAGATACGCAATAGTCTAAATCGTTATATAGTCATCGAATGACTGCGAAAAGCCGTCGTTGACCGTATTTCTCCGTGGAAAATATGTTTGTAGCGGATTTTGAGGAGAAATCGACGAAATGTCGGGCAACGAACCTAACGAGTATCCTGGCCATAGAAACGCGTACACGCTCGGAAGAAACTCGGCCCGGACGTCGAATTCCGGAGTGTGCCTAGGCACGAAGCGGAGAGCTTTATCTGTAAACGCGGAATAGATCAGGCCATTGCAAGGTACAGATGATGCCCCTAGGCAGTCCATCCACTGTTCGTTATGTCAACTGTGCAGGTACGACAAGCACATAAGAATCGAGCAGCATGTTGAACTGCTCTCAAGGCGGCTAACGAATATCATTTAAATTTATGGATACGCCACTTATCGCCAACAAGGAGGCGGGATGATGATACGTTTAGAGCCGCGAACCACAGGCGGTGGTTTGGCTAACATCACATCGTGATTCTCAATTTCTGCTCCCGGCTCTTGCATTGGAGACTCCGGTCTGTACCCACGTAATTGAATCCCCGGCCGATATTGATATGGATTCGAATTCTTCGCGAGATATATAAAATATCGAAGCAGTCCCTACTATGCCTCACCTCACGCAGTAGATGAAGACTTCGGCCGAACGACACACCGGCGAAAGTGAAGTAAAGTCAATACAATTTATCCAGCTTTTACAATTGCACCAGAATTCCCACAAAATCACTGTGTCTGCGCACCATACCCGCGAATCTTATCAGCAAATGACCAATCCGTCTGCGCCTCAATCGAATCTGAGATGGTGACACCCCTCTCCGTAATGGTACCAATTTGGAACTGTTCACAAATTGGTTAGCTAATTAACTCGTTCCCGAGACAAGGGGCGACGGCGAGATCAAGGATACCACAAGGGCATATGAAAAGGAGGACGTACCTTATTCAAGCTTCGCGCATCGCGATAGAAAAGCACCTTCATGCAATCCGTAATAAGCTGCCTCGCCTCGCCCTCTTCGAGTGTTGTTTCGCGGCCTTCGACGGCTTTCCGAAGGAGAGGTATGGCGATCATAGATCCATAGCCTGTAGCAATCGTTGACGACGAGTAGGTCGTCCCGAGGAGGTCTACGTAGCCTAAAAAGCTGTGATCCTAAATGTTAGGCACCATCGAAATGAAATCCGAAGGCAACAGGAGAGGTAAGGATAACTGGAGAAATACGGACCTCTTTCCATCCTTGAACCCTCCAACAATCATCGAATTCCAGAGCGGATTGATCTTCGACCGACGAGCGTACATAACTTGGCTTAGGTACTCGTAGATCTCACGCGGGCCGAGCTTATGCTCATCATCTTCATTGTTCTCCTCGATCCTACAGTCACCCAACCATTTAATCAGCATAACTGCCAGGAAAAGATAGGAATCCGAACTCACATGAGATTATCAAGAATGTGCTGCAAATATTGGAAGTCGCTCATATCTCCTCCGGCACCGATGAGGGTATACTCTCCGACGGGGTGAAGACGTTGGATATCCTTAAATCGGGCGAGAGAGCCGTATGAGGCTGGAGGAAGTGATTTGAGCAAATAAATGAGACCGAGACCCCGAGAGAACGTACCAAGATTGTCGGCAGCCATCATGACGCCGTCCTTGTACCGGATGGCGAGAACGCTCGTTCCAGTCACAATGGGCTGTCTATATAACATTGAATTTAGATAAATATGAAGCGCCAGCTATCAACTGGCTAGCTCACTGAGTACGCTGAATCCCTTCCGAAAACGCATCCTGTCTTGGCTGGGGCCGCGCATGCAACGGGTACGTCCCATATGGATCTACTGCGTCGTTCCTCTATTTTCCAGTTATTAAGTACACTCTCTCACTGAGAGCGTATTCTCACTTACCGGGCGTCCCCAGTTCGTCGGAAAGTGATCCATCGCACGTAGGTCGTAAGGAAGTCAAGCGCGGGGAGCGACGCGTATGTGGACGTAGGGTCCTAGGGTCTCAGGGTCCAGTCGATGTGTGCGTAAGCGCCGAGAAATCGGATCGTGACCTCATTATTCTTGACCTCGACACTACATGATGTTGGCTCCTCCTGGGTCGACTCGAGATTTCAACTACCAATCGTATCATTGTAAGCCTATTTTCTCCTATTCAAAATTGTTTACTCACACCCCTTTGATCATTTTAGTGGGACTGCGAGCTTTTGCGAGCCTGGTTTTCCTTGGGCCAGTTATTTTAGCGATCGACGCCCCTCATGGACGCTTCTCGGTGCAACCTTCCAACAAGGACTCGCGAATCTCCCGCATGTGGAAATCGCTATCTATTAATGGTGCCTCTCATCCCCCTTTTTCATCGGCCCGCAGACACGCGACTTACATCAACTTATAGGGACAGTCGCCTGGATCGCAATGGAGCTCCCTTCACCCATCTCCCTCCTTTTTGCCTTCTCTCACCAGTCACCTCTTGCGAGCCCCTCCCCGACCTCCCTCACGCCATATAACATCTTCCCGCTTCTCTTCGTTGGCCATTATCTCAACCGCGCCGTCATATCCCCACTTCGTACGCCCTCCCGCTCTGAATCGCATGTGGTAGTATGGTTAGCTGCTACAATATTTAATCTGGTCAATGGGAGTGTTATGGGCACGTGGCTTGGAGCTGGGGCGAAAACTGGTACTTTTAACTGGGTGACGGCCCCGACGACTTATTATGTTGGTTTGGCGATGTTTGGGCTGGGCTTATGGGGAAACATTTGGCACGACGAAGTCTTGCTCGATATACGAAAACCCAGAGCCGGAGAGAAGGAAGAGAGCAAACCGAAATACGCAATTCCCTACGGCGGGCTTTACTCCCTCGTCTCGTTTCCCAATTATCTTTGCGAATGGTTCGAATGGACGGGTAAGTTGCCTTTCATCTTTCCAACTCCTTTTTCCACTGACACGCACGCACGTCTTAATTTTCTACAAATAGGATTTGCACTTGCCGGACATTCTATCATCACACCCCTCCAAACCAACCTTTCTATATCCCTCCAGCTCTCTGGCGCCACCATTCTTTTCACTCCTCCTATCTTGTTCACTCTGGTCGAGGTTGCCCTGATGCTTCCTCGTGCAATTCGAGGACACGCGTGGTACCATGATAAGTTCGAGGATTATCCAAAAGAGAGAAGGGCTATTATTCCGTTTTTAGTATAATCATTTATGGATATGACAATAGAAATATACTGTGTACGTACGTGGCTATCACCCTGTACCGACGAGATGCCACTTCGAGCGTGTCCGTTCGTCCATATCGTTCCGCTTTCCCAAAAATGCCAGGGACCTCCATATCACAAGTGGCCCTGTTCATTTCAGCTTTGTGAAGCGGCTCCAAAATTAAGAGAAGAGTAATTATATACGGTACAAACCCCTGAGCAGCATTCATGTAGTGAAACCCGCTCTCAGCCTCCGTTGCGGCCAAGATGTGTAGTCAAGAGACAAAAGGACTGGTCTTGCGGAAATGTATGCTGCTATAATGCAAATTCATACAGGTAAATGCTGAACCTTTGCAAAAGAAAAAGAGCTCCGAAAACACCCGCTCGATTGCAAAAAAGGGGAGGCTCAAATTAGAATGCTAGCGCACGCGGGGAACTAGGATTCGCAACAAAGTGGCATTTTTCATAACATAAAACACAAAAACGGCAGGGAGAACACATGAAGAAAATTAAAGTGGTGCGAAAGGCCCATAATCAAGACAGCCCAGCGCCCTCATAAAGCCAGATGAAATCATTGGTACGTCAAGGCTTGGCGGAGAAAATGATGTCGAAAGGGGCGGCAGGCTCTCTTGTTAGCGTATGCTAGTTGGGGCCAGAAACAGTGCCACGGTCTTGAAGATGATGTGGAATAGTTATATTCCATGGCTGTGGTAGCTTGTAGAGGATATAGGTGCGGTTGGGCTGTAGGTGATCGGCGATAGACTTGAAAGTATGACTGAACCAGCCTAGTTACGCGCTTGAGATGCATAAGAACAAAACGATTACATTCCAGATAAGAGCATGTATGGCCCGGTCCAGACGGAGGTCAGAACAGTATATGAATCATACAAGTCAGATGCCAAGCTAAAACATACAGCGAGGAAATCCAATGAGATCAGAGAACACTGATACATTAGCGCATACTGTACATAAGACAAACCCCACGCCAAACTAAGCAACGGTCTTACTAACTGTAGCCGCGGCGATTGTTACAGCCCCACCAGAATCATGGCTGGCGACCTGCGCTGACTCGTTTAAATTGACCCTTGCTTGCGTCCAGATCCGAGACATTGTCAGGCCTACTGCTTGGAGTGTTTCAGGACCAAGCGTGTCAGATTTGATCGCCTTCTGCATGTAATCCTGGAGTGCGGCATTTGTCATTTGCATGAGGGAGGACTGCGAACGCCACCATCGTTTTCTCTAAGAAATATGATTAGATTAGTTCAAAGACGGGGCAGATGGGACTTACCGCAATATACACCTGGGCCTCGACATATTGCTCCTTTGTGTCTCTCATTTCTTCCAGCAGTACGCTTGATCCAATTGAAAGCAACTGCTCCACAACCTTCTCGACTACTGCCACTGCGCTTCCCTGTGCTTTCACGCGAGCTACCCCCCAAGCGTCATCCCAAACTTCCCATATTGCACCCCACATCATATCCCTCGCTTCAAAGTGCCCCACTTGATCCCTCCTATTCTGCACCACTATCTGGGCGGTCTCAAGAGATGCAATTTGGGCTGCCGCCCATGCCTTTTCTAACATCTCCTCATGCGTCAAATTACGCCCTCCCTCGGTCGATTTGCCGTGGGCTGCATCTCGGGCTGCCGGAAGTGCGCGCTGGAGAACTGCGTTCCAGACCGAGCAAAATTGCGCTGCGTTTTTGATAAGAAAGACGTATTTTAGGTCGGGATTGGTGAGTTTCGAAATTTGTTCTGGGTTCATCTCGCCACAGCCACCAGCAATCGCATCGAGGCTGACATCCCATAATATCTTCAAAATCTCCACTTGAAGCGGCTCCTTGATGGTACTGTCCAGGTCTTTTAGCCATAAGTGATTGTCGAGCGACTCAACAGTAAGGTGAGCCATCGCGTCTTTACAGACTGGCAGCAACTTGGTCTCGAGTGCAGAGCGTACACTTCGGACTAATTGCTTCCTCAAGCCTAAATGTAGACGAAGACCAAAAACCCGCCGCCACAAAAATCGAAGTGCGCCAATTGGAAGCGACCACGCAGTTATCCCGACCGTACCCAGACCCTTGAACATGACTTCTCTAGCTTTCTCCCGGAAGACGGTGACGGTGTCGATGACCATCTCAGTGAACATCTTGATCGCGTCGTTAACAATCATTTCCGTGAGCGAGCCCAGATGAACTCTGAATCGCTTCGCAACGGGGTCGTATGACGGGACTTGTTAGGGGAGATAATGTCGGGAAACGACCATTAAGATGGTCCAGGAGAAGAAGAAGCAGTTATGGTTGAAAAGGGTGTACTTGTATGCGGTCTGGTCCCGGGAGATGCTGTAGCACGCGGAGAGGACCGTCAAGAGATCGACTCGCCAGCCTAGAAGAAGCTCGATCTCGCAGTGCGATACGCTTTGAAGCTGAAGCCAAGCCAGCTGGCTGACTTTCGCTATATATTCGTCCTTGCTCTTCACTGCTGTATTACCCAGAAGGATAACCCCAGTTGCCGCGCCCGTCTCCTCGTGGTCCAGTCGTCTATCAAAGCGATTGGTAGAGCCGTCGGTCATATGGACAATGATAAATCGGTGAGGAACGGGTCCAGAAGAGTCCTTCCGGATTTCGAGCCTCTCGATACTCCTAGCTCCGGGCTCAAGAGTGTCGTACCACTCCTCAAAAACAGGCCCCTTACGCCACCCTGGGGGGAAGACAAGCGCCTTTGGTTCTTGTTTGTCAAATTGGCGCAAGGACTTAAAGGAAGAACCGAGGGAAGACATTGCTTTTGTCCGTGAGTCAGCTCAGCTTCATCACGACTTCGATGTATGTTATGTTGGAATACGCTCTGTGCGACGCGGATATCCTGAAATTCAGGTCAAAATCTACTATTTTCGGGTAGCTGAAAAGACAGCATATTCCTAACCAAGGCTTTTTTTCTGAGGAAAAGAGCCTGTCTCGCACGTATATCAAATCTCGAATTTTGGGTTGAATCGTCCCAAAAGGGGAATCCCAAAACTGCGTCTCACTTTTTGGGGTTCCCCTTTTGGG
>JANWGL010000713.1:13683-25537 GCA_025200755.1 Ceratobasidium sp. C01
CATTCGTTTTCCGTAGAGACGCGTACCTTTGGTGATGAGAGGTTTGGTTGGACAAATGAGTCGCCTCCACTGGAGTATTAAACCCCCATGTTGCTACCATGAGGCGATCTCCAACTACAGTCGTGTTCCCCTCCATGCACGCTGATAGGAGAGAAAATCAAATTGGTAACCTAACCATATGAGGAAGGCTGACATCACACAAGTGAGCCGAGAGACAAGATCCTGCCACTCCGCAACGATCGAAGGAAAAGAAACGTTGTAAAGAGAATATAGTATCACTTGATACTAGGGTAGTATCCCATGGGACATTTTTACTCGTGTTGACTAGTGCAAAATATGTCAGTTCGAGCATAGGGGATGAGCGGCTATGTTGCTGAGTCATAAACCTGTCTCGGGTGTTTCCGGCGCTCAGCCTGCGTTTGCAGCTTACGGCGGGTTGTTGAACAGCAAGTGCTGAAGTTAGCCCAACAGCTGGAAAACACGAAGTGCGTATGTCTAGTCTTGATGTAGAGATTTACATGAATTCCTGGAAGCTGGACGTACTGTTTTATCATGACTCTATTCAATACGATGATGCCGGTCAGGAGCTCCAATGTGGTGATACGTTCTCATGTCGCTTGCAGGCATCAGATTACCGGGCTCCATGCTTGGGCATGGAGAGACTATCACACTCCTTACGCCAGATACAGTAATATGCGGGAGTAATTGGAAGAAGTCACGAAATGAATTACATTGACCTAGTCATCTAACAACATGCAAGGCAACTGCTAAGCCATCCTGAACCTGACTACTCGATATTAGGTCTTAAAAAAAAAGAAAAAGCCCCAAGACCACCTTTTAGAGCTCCTTCAGATGAGGATCGGCATGAGCAACGGTGATCGTAACATTCAAAGCCTGATTCCTATAAGAGGGAAGAGCCTGGTTGTCCGCCACATCCTTATCGAAAGTGGTTCGGTGATCGGTCACAATAAGGTCTAAGCAAGGTGTTCAATTCGAAGAGTCCACCCTGTGTAGATCAAAGAACAAACACTTACTGTAACGCCCAGGAGCAATCTTGCTGGGAATGGTAATAGACTCTTTGACAACATCCGTAATGGGGTGAAACTGCTTAATCTATATGAGAAACATGTTAGCAAAAGCGCACGAGTTCAGCAAGGAATGAAACTCACTGGACGGATATTGTGACGCCCCGCACGTTGCAAACCAACCTCAGTCTCATAAGTGACGAAAGAATCCGAAGGCTAGTGGAGCAAGTGAGGTTGGTAAAAGTAAAGAGGACAGAGCCCATGGTACTAACCTTGTTGATATAGTGCAAGGCAAATGCTTCGCCAGCACGCACAACATAACCTTGGGGAGGTTGAAGGACAATAACATCACCCAGAGCACGAGGGACACTGGGAGGAGCAACGATGCCAGCAGAAGCGGCCAGAGCAGTCATCAAGAGAGTGGCGGCGGCGAAGATCATTCTGATTCTGGTAGAAGTCGGTGACGAGAGGAAACGTGAGGATGGGTATACTCTTCAAGGGAAGCGTAATTTTCTTGAGTGTTGGGAGCCAGTATATAAGGAGCTCTTCAGCGGGTCTGTGCGTCCGGTGGAACAACCGCCACCTGGCGCGGCTGTCTTCTCCGGTGACGTGTGACACTTTAGGGATACATCGAAGCACATCATGCACAGTCGGTGCCCTGTTTCGACCCCCAAAACGAACAGACCTGCGTAAACTCAAATGGCCAGAAATAAATTATGAAAAGAGACTTCAACTAGCTATACTGGGCTCGATGTATGAACGTTATTGAGCTTACCAGCAAGCCATTTATGGGGCGTTCCAAGTTTTGAATCGTGGGCGTCTCAGTTTGTTTTACTGACAGGGGCTCCTGAGAATTGACTTGTGTTGACAGCACCTTTTCAATCGTGCCTCAATCAATATTATGTTGGAAATTGAGTTATTCAAATGGTTCAGACACACTGCGACTCGATTGTGGTTGCAAACATCTTTCCCCAGGTGGTTGCCATAAATAAACTCACGTCCTCTTAGGACAAAATCGTTATCCATGAGGCCGTTGTACACAGCATTGAACATAAACGCCATTTTGGATTGATAACCATCACGTTCTGCTTTAGTTGGCAGCGATCGCCTTCGCAACCCCGGACCAGGCGCGTGGTTGTACCGAGTAATTCGGGGTAAAATGTCTGGTCAGAGTCGAGTGTCTCGAAGACGGGCTGGTTGCTAGATATATGCGCATGTTCTACGCTAATCGTTTTATGAAAAGTCAATCACGCATTTTAGTGGCGCAAACTCTACTGGGAGACTGAACTTCGCTTCATCTGTCGCCTCAATTTGGTGCTTCGATATTAATCGAAATGACGTCAAATGCGCGAATACTAGCATGTTCACCGAACCTGAGCCTCGGTACTTCCTCGAACTACGTGGATATACAAATACACATCATCTAGAAACAACGGAAACGCATCGATTTCAAATCCCTTAGGAATCGCTCCTCCGCATCGATAATACTTGCCCCTCTTCCATCTTGGTTGCGCTTCTATATTCTTCATTTATCCCGGCGGCACAACCTCAGAACCATCTACAACCCTGCGGTTCATGAAAACTTTACTTGGCCCTTGGCTCTGGACTCGGCATCGACTCCTGATTCCGAGTCTGCCCGACGGTCTAGCTCGGTCTACTTGGGAGTGCGGTCCGAGCGGCGAGGCGGGGGGCTGGGCAGTGAGCTCCTGACCTATAATTGTATGTGATGGCGGTGGGATGATGGGAGGTTATTGGATTACATAAACATGCGAGTTGTGCTTCCAGCTCGAATTATGGTCAGTTGCCAGGACCGGCAGACCCGGTTCGTGGCCCCGGTTAGCAAAATTAGGGAGTCCTAGCGAGCAACTGTCTTTCTAGGTCGCTTCCTCTCCGAAGAGCTATACGCCAAGTGCGCATTTAATGCACAATTAGAATGACTCTTAGGTCGAGTAAACATATAGGAAGGCCATGGTGCGTTAGTGTCTAATAGAAAATAGTGTGCAAAAGATCCTCCCAGATGCACCTGGCTCTTGTCTACGTTCCAAACACATCGCTAAGGGGAGAGTTCAGGTCAAAACTCCACCTCTCCACCCTGCTCTGCCCGAAACCTGTCCCGACTAGGGCCTCCGCCACTAGGGTATCCCAGTTGTTTTTGCATTCCAACCGCCGTTTCACGACTAACCCAACATCCGCAAGCAAAAATCCTACCCTCGAGCCGATTACGTACGACAAGCGAGCGAGGCTCAGTTTCGGAACCGCTGAGGTATAACCGAGGTTTATTTTGATGCCGAGCGACGGGAGTGTCAGCATTATCCGGGTGAGTAAGCTCCGGGTAGGTTTGAGTGCATGTGCTCGTGCGGAAATTATAGACTGGGGTTATTTTTGGGTTGTTGGGTGAGCGGGCCGGTGAGGCGGGATAGTTGGTGCGAAGTCGTCATACTTGGGTGATCAGGCGAGTATAGGGTGACGCTTAGAGGTTCTAGTTTTGTGTTCGAGTATAAATTGACAGCGCATACATGTTTGCGGATCAGAATGCTGCTATGGAGGTCCGTTATATATATCCTAATCTGTAAAGGACGATCCGAACATCTAAGCTCTCGATCATTGCTTAACGTAATGATTCATTGGGAGAATCAAAAGTCATAGGTCAATATATTTCCGCATCGAGATTAACCGTGCGGTCGCCGTTCTAAATACCCAAGGCTTCTTACGAAGGATCCTGCAATGCGGCCGTTCGTGATGCCCATGGGTCAAACATGTGCAAACAGTCAACGCCCGACGTCCACGCGAACGACAGGGATAACATCCATAAACCGCTTACGCAAAATATAATTTTAAACTGTTTGAACACGTGCGGAAAGATAATACGGCCGAATGGAGCACTAAGAACCGCCCCAACTACGTCATGCTCACACCAAGGCCGAGTCGGGGCGGCGTCCATCAGCCCATACTCGCGAACACCAATAATAATAATGATCGAGTCACTTAAGTGTCCCCAAGTCGCCGGGTCTTGGAATACCGGCAGGCTCGACACTGGCATTTTTGGTATTCAATTTGTGATCTCCATACGCGCTCACGGTAATCTAGCGCCGCTTTCGGGATTGTAGCAAGAATCTCGAGCGACAAGTAATACATCAAACCCCCTGCCCGTTGCGCGCATACAGTCTATTTTATTTGTGGATTCGTGAAGCCAAGACTCGTAGGTGTTTCATGTCGCTTATGCGGAACCCTATCGTTAAACTTGTCAAACTCGATCTAGCATATATATAGTTTGGGAACGAATCAGATACACTACAAAGGTTATCCGACGAGCGACTGTAAACACTGCAGAATGTGAGGTTACTAGTAAACCGGACTGGCCCTTGTTCGAGATTGATCAAGTAGTCAACCAGAATATCCTACGAAACCGGTATATTTATCTCTTAGCTGCCCGCCCGGCGTCGACCTCCTATCTTTTCACTCTCACGTTCCCAGCCAGGTAATCTGATAATTATAGTTGCGTACATGCCTGATAGTTAAGATTCAGGTACATATTGGCCTTAGATTGCCGGTCAAGACCGAAAAGCAATATTCCCACATTACACAAAAAGTCTCTCACGCTCTTATACTATCACGGATACACTCATCTTAGTACATCTATCTAACGTATATCGATCTCATATAGGAGCATCGGTATCATCAAGGTAACGCTCTAGATCTCTCTATCCACGAGTACCTCCGATCCGATAAAGCTATTCGCCGAGACAGTTCAGACAGTCTTGAGAATTGAGCCATGCGTTGACTGGTCAGGACAACGGGCGCCATGCCTAGAACGGCCTGGAGCTCGCGCGCAGCACGTGTTTGGAGTAAGGACTCCGAGGACTTAGGATCGTGAGCTGGCTGTTGATATATTGATTGACACAATACCCTACTTTCTAATCGACCAATCATACTCTCTCGATTCGTGCGATGTACGGTCTAGTCCTGCCGTCTGCGCAGTCCCTCTCCACTCATATCAGAACAAGTAATATCAATACATAGCCGATACTGAGTCCAGAGCCAATCGCACCACATCCCCCATCACGCATGTCCAAAAATATAGATCGAAGCATGACAAGCGGGACGTATTGCGCCAAGCATATAATCACGGGTCCTCGATACGTGTCAACCATCATATAAGATCGCTGATTTGGATTTCACTCTTAGTAATTTTCTATTGTTTTGTTTGATTTTAGGGTAGTGGCACGTAGGCGAGATGATCAGGGGTGGATGGGATAGGGGTTGAGCGGGTTTATTACAGTTCGTCTCCGAGTCTCACGGATTTTACGGTATGGCTCGGATTGGAAGGGAAGTAAACATGTGGGATGAGTAGTGGGAGTAAAGTTAACATTCTGGGAGGGCTAGATTAACTTCACGATTAAAGTGAGGAGGGATCTCGGGCACGGGTTGGCGTGAGTCCCCACACTTATAGATTTACAATATAAGATCTAGCCACGCAATGGAAGTGTGGGGTGTACGTCATAAGTATCAGACAGGGAGACGGACGGACAGATGGGGCGGACGGAGGCGCAGGTGACGATTTTCTCCTCGACTGTCATGCCGACGACGGCTACTCCTTATGACGTAGTGGAACGTATTGCGTCAGTTTAGGTGTGGAAGTGGTCGCGAGATGGATCACAGAACCGCTTGGCGCTTGTCGGAGCTGGACCCGGAGCCGACGCAGTTAGGTGAATAAATATATTTAGCTGGTGCTGTACCGGGTCACGAATGGGAGAAAATAGATGTAACGTCATATTTGAAGGGTGAAGATAACGAGTGAAACGTAGGGTTGTATGTTCCTCGGCGAGGTTCTCTTCGCGGAAGTGGATGGTGGTTCGGGGTGGGGAATTAGGTTCTGATTTACAGTCAGTGCGAAAAATACAAGGTTCATTAGCATCATTATGTACATCGTGTGATGCGCCTGATGCGCGCTAGTATCATTGAGTAAGGGGCGGAGTCGCTGCCGGTGGTGCAGCCAGTACAGAGCAGGCGATTGGCTCGTCGCGCACAGGGCCGAGACGATCGCGATCAATTAGGAATAGGATGGTGGTTGTGGAAGGGGAGAGGACACAGCCCAGCGACGCCACCTTGACCCGGGCTCATCCGAGACTGCGCTCGTCCTGATCCCCGCCGCGTTTATCGGTGCGAGGCTGATTCTCGCAGCGCATCTCGCAGTATCGGGCCTCGCGTCTGTGGTTCGGCTGAGGGTAGAGGTAACGATGTTGTAAAGCAGTCCGACAGGACGCGGTGCGGACAATGTTGGACGCGGGGTGTAAATTAAGAGGAGTGGCGAGATGCGTAGCCGAGGGCATGCCGGACCGCGTCGATCTGGAGGAGAAGGATAGGGGCTGGAGAAGGGAGGGATTATGGGTGGATTATCAAATTTGCGGACGTGCGTGGTCCGCTGACAGGCGGTGGCGATACGTCACGTGCGATGACCCTGCTCCGACAGCTCGAGTCCACCCGACGACCGGGCTCTGGATTTCGCCTTGCTAATTCTTGCTCTGGATCGAATTGTATTTGTTAGCTTTGTTACGACTGCCGACGTGAGCTGGGACCGGAATCCATTCTCCATATCGAGACAGCCGCTAGTCGCTCCACTTGCAGATCGTCCCCGCAGTATATAACCCGGCGACTATTTGCTTGCCTTGCACCACCCACTTTGCGAGGTAAGTCTTCCCTTCCGCCCCTCCACTACCCGCCTCGTTTCCCCCACGCCTCGCCTCGTGTTCTGCATACCCCGGGCCCATCTGACCGTCCATTCCCCTCTCTGCACTTTCTCCCTCAACCTCCAGTTTGCAGCCCAGACCCGCAATATACGACCATAGGAGTAACTCCGACTGATCTAGGCGCTCGCCACTTACGATTGCATATATAACCTCACGACCACACGACTAGCTCTCCCTCTACTTTCCGCCCCCAATTACGACATGGCCAACGGCTCGACTTCGTCAGTGGCCCCCGCGCATCAAACAGGGTGAGTTCCTGACCTCCTCATTGGCCTCACCTGGGGCCTCGTCTGAGCTCGATTCTCTCACATTACTGACCTGCCTCTCTCCTAGCTCTAAGCTCGCCCATGCCCTCCCAACGGCCTCTACGGCGGCCTCGATCAAGATCGGACACGTTCAGTTGCGAGACCTCGTGCACAGTACAGGCCCACGCGGTCGCATTGCATATGTAACCGACAAGGCTGTCAAAGAAGTCGACGTGCGACGCGGCGTTCAGGTGGGTCTTCACGTTCCGCTCTTCATTATTGTTCTCCTTCTCTCCCCTTCGCCACTTCGGGCTCCTTTTTTCCCCCATTTCCCCACCGCATTTGCCCCACGAAGCCGGTGGCATGTGATTCCTTTGCCAAGTAAACATGCACAAACTAACGGTGCCACTGTTTTTGTAGTCTACGCGAACGCTTGCTGCGCTTGATTTCCAGCCCAATTGCATTGCCCTTTCGCCTTCTGGAAACCTACTCGTGGCTGGCGGCCAGCGTGCCGAGCTGCAGATTACGACCGTAGCGCCTCCTCCCCACCCTTCTATTTCCTCGGCCTCGTCTCGGCGAAGGAATCGTGCGCGTGGGTTCGGCACGGCTGTCTCGGATGAGAGGCTCAAGGCGACCAAGAGCGGATATGTAGATGAGGAGAGTGATGAGGAGACGGATGAGGAGGATGAAGAGGTGGTGGATGAGAGTATGGAGTGGAGTAGGACGGAGAGTGAGGCGGCGAGGACGAGGAGGGTGGAGGTTCGCGGGTCGAGGTATCGCGAGATTGCGAGCATCAACAACCATGTGCTCGTACTCGGGAACGACGAGATCGACGGAGGTATCTATGGCGAGGGCAGGAGGAGTGAGTCCAAGCATCATTTCGCCGAAATTAGAATCTGACAGGTTGTTAGATCCGGACCAGACTCGGATTATCGTCTCGAACAACGACGAGTACGTGCGTGTGTTCGACATAGATACGCGCGAGTCTGCTGGAAAGGAATGGGGGTCGCTTGATCTGGTCGGCTCTGTGAAGCTGGGCACGGCTGCGAATCATGGTAAGCGCCAATGTAATTCCTAATTTATGATTGGGGCTGATTCGTTTGGTTAGTTTCGATCTCCCCAGATGGAAGGACGATGCTCGCGGTCGGCGATGATACTCGTCTACAGATCTTTAACCTCAACGCCCGTAGTCACATGGTGGACTTTGAGCACGTCGGCGCTTATACCAGTACGTCCTCGCCTCCACATCGTTTTTAGTCCAAATAAATTAACAATATTACGCTAGGTGGAACCGAACCCAACTTCACCTCAGCCTGGTCTGCGAGCGGTCTACAATTCGCAGCAGCCTCTCAAGACGGCACAGTCACAACCTGGGACGTCCGTTCCTCTCGCCCACTAGCGACATGGACCGTAGCTCCGCGTAGCGGTTACCGCCCACACCCACCCGGTCTCCTCGCCGCCGCCCTCCCTCCCTCTTCTACTTCCGCTAACGCAGGAGCCCGCCGCGCCTCGATGCATACGTACGACTCGCGCTTCGCAGGCGCTTACATGAACACCGATCAATTCATGTGGGATCCTTCCACTCCCGGGCCTGGTCATGGCATCCGGAGTTTGCGGTTCAGCAGGAGCGTAGGCGGAGAGGTCTTGGTCTTTGCGGAGCACACTGCGCACGTACACGTCATCGACGCTCGAACGTTCACCGAGCATCAGATCTTGGACATCCCGCGCGCGCCGAGGACGGGTCCGGCGTCGCCTGTGAGGGAGGCTGTTGGTCTTCCAGCGGGTGCTGCTGCGGATTGTCTCGGCGGCCCAGGAGGCGTTGGAAACGGTGGGATGTACACGAACGGGCAGGGACTGAACCCACGTGGAGAGCGCGAGGTGGACCTCACGGGTGTAACGTTCGATCGAACGGGTGGGTGGATGTACGTCGGGACCGAGAGGAGCGTTGTGGAGTTTGAGATGGTTGGAGGACGGGGGAGGACCTACGATTTCGCTGAGTGGAATTGAGTTCTGCTGTCCTGCTTTCGTGAGTTTTCCTCTCCTTGTTTGGCCCGAACCGGCGCTGACCAAGTCAATAGTACTATGTTTTCCTGCGACGCTGTACGAATAACCGAGTCGACAAACCAAATTCTGGGTTCTCCCTTCTCCCTTCATACGTATCATAACATACCAACCCGCCTGGACTCATCTCATGCAATGCAACATGTACCATGCGTCTGTGTCTGTCTGTATTCTTCTTCATATTTTTCTTTATCTCGTTTTCTGTTATTTCAAGTTGTACTATTATATGTATCGTTCTGAAATTTACCATATCTGAATGTTTTGAGATATTTTGCTGGTGTGGGCGGGGGAGTCGGGCGGGGTTGGCGCGTGATGGCGGGATTTGTTTAGCTGTTTGGCAATGATTAGTAAGGCCATGATAGGCGCCCGGAGCCTTTCTTGTGAGTTGTAATTTGGTGAGCACTTGCGAGCTACAGCAACTAGGTCGATGATAGGCGCAATCGAGCTTCACAGGGGAAGCGGGGGAGATCGGCGAGTAATACGCCTGGTGTATGCTCTGCGCGTACCTTAGCGATGAGTCCAACTTTGACGTGTATTGGAACACTTGAGGGTATGTTTATTCGATGCGTTTGCTCTTGGGGATAGGTGGGGAGTGTACGGCCGAACGGATTCGTTCCGGGGCGGCCCCTCTCGATCCGGCAATGCGTAGACCAAAAACAGAATCATATCGTTTTGCTTGCCAGAGCAGAGCCCACGCAGGTACGCCGGGAAACTCACCTGGCTCATCGAAGTGAAATATATAAATACATAATTCGAGTCGCGGCGTACTGGCGAAAGCCATTGAAGGGGCGCACTTCAAACATGCAATTAGGAGTTAAGTATCAGCAGCGGAGGTCTTCTATCGAGGAAATACGTAGGGGAGAAAAGTGTATGCAGAAATAGCCACCCGTATCCATCCTAATCCAATAGCACCATTACTAGAGGTCCATGTTTTGATATGTTCGGGGTGCATGAACGGGTTATTGTTTACATCCACATATGTTCAGCGTTATTGTGACGATCGCTTGAGTATATGCGCGTGAAATCTTCTCTTAACAAAGTACCGGATGTTCATTAAATGTCATATTCATCATTCAAAACTATCGTACAATCGGCCTCCATCAGCATTTAACTCCCTCCATACTGCCTCTTGCCTTGGTCATTAGCGTCCGGCTGGTACTTCGCATCTCGTTGGAGGTCCCTCCAGGCCTCGAAGAACCAGATCTGGCTGTGGGCGCGCTGTTAAAGATCAAGTAAATAATCAACTCTGCGTTATCCGTTAGAACGTTTAGTGTACTAACAATGTTATCCACGAGCGTGACCTGCAACGACAGCAACGAATGATTAATATTAAGCTTTCTAAGATATTTCTTGCGATTCACCTTATCACCCTGATCGGCGCGATAGTCAGCAAATCCAAGAGCAAGATGAGAATCAGGAACGGCTAGGCTGAGGGGTTTTTAGTAATCATTCGACGCTGAGCGCATAATATAATGTGCGTACATGTTCCCAAGTCCTCCAGCGCTTATGATTTGCCATTCGGTGGGGCGATTGCTCAGTTGGACCTTGAGAGGCCCATCATCGGTCGAATGGGCTAAGTAGCTGGACGTGCCCTTCGACCTGATATGATAACGGTCGCCGTACTTTTTGACCAGCTCCCACTAAACGGATATTAGTACGGAGCCCATTTGTAACAACCGGTGATGAACTTGCTTGCTGTTGTACGGATTTGCTCTGCTCCTCCACATAGGCTCTGCTGTCTTGGTCCGCCCCTTGGCCTGGCGCAGTCAAAACATAGAGAGGGTTTAGGTTACGAATGCGATATTGGCCATTTTCCGGCGCCGGCGGGTGTGGGGAGCCAGTAGTTTGAACCGAAGGTCCGGCAGGAATTATATTCCACAATTGGCTCTGGTTGCCCTACAGTGGAATGTCAGCCCGAGCATACACCGCAAATGAACCCGAATACCAGATCCTTAGGGAATAGATTTGGCTGCAGAGAGTGTGGTGGTCAAAATAAAATAATTAGGCACAGCTGAAACGAAACTTACTTCGCCTTTTGCTGAAATATTAAGTGCCATCTCTGTTTTTTGCTCGTCCGGAGTATGAAGTCTAAGCATTGATAGATTTGGTTTATAACGTCAGGAAATGTTGAACTAGTAGATATTGGACGAACGAACCGGAAGCCGCGTACACGTCCAGATTCGATGGTCCACTCCGTTTGAGTTTTACTTCCGACTGGAAATGCGCGGAAGGTTTCTCCATCATCTTGGAAACGAGAGCTGAGCCATGTAGTAGGAGAACTGGCGCTTATAATTTGATATTTGTCCCCGATACGATAAAAGACCCACTATAGAACGCTGTATGTGAGTGGTATATACTAGCGGTTTGAAGTCTAACATACGATTTGATCAGTATTATCGTCCAAATCCTGCTCGATAACTGGGCCTGTGGGTGACTGGAGAGCATTAGGGAGCGCAGCGACGGACTTTCGCCCTAGATGTTGGATGCGATAACATCCATTGGGGATAGGAAGCTGTGAAAGAGGCTGGGACATTTGTTTCGATGATGGGGTTTAATAGGATCGGTCGTTGAGATGCTGGATGGTAGTGCAGACATGGCCGGCTTATATACGGAGGCGACCGCTATATCCGACTGCGTCGGCCGCGAGAACTATTAGGACCTCCATGGGTTGTGGGCTTTCGAGCAGCTTTAGCACGCACATGGACCAACTTTAGCAGTTGAACACGTTTTACACATGAAATGTGAATAGCTCCACAATTCTCCGGCCGCGTGTTGA
>JANWGL010000714.1:0-28069 GCA_025200755.1 Ceratobasidium sp. C01
CCACCGTAGCCGTTGTCAACAGCAGTGTTGTTATATCCAGCGCCGGTACCCATCGTATGGTGGCCCGTCGTAGTCGTCGCAGCCGGGTCAGCAGTTGTTGTAGCAGGAGCGGCCATCCTAAGTTATCGCAGGGTAGGAGTGAAAGGTTGCGATTCGTAGTGATTCGAGCCCAAGTTTATACCTACCCAGTCTGAACAACTATCAATTGAGCATTCAGTTAGTACGTCAGAATCGTACATCATACACGCAGGTGTGATCTACGGATAGCGTCATCCCGTAACAGTTCCGGAATTCGAATCCGGGAAGTCAATACAAACCACTTCGAAGAGTCGAGATCTGCATTCACCGTAATGTGTAGAACCCCCTGATCAATCCCGGTCAGGAAGTCTATTTACGTCCGCAACGACGTCGTTTGCCGGCAGGCACTATCGTCATATCCTGGTATGCCACCTTACGCCACGCTACTCGGCCGCCGATTCACACGTACCCCATGACCTCCTCGGCGGACCATCCACCTCGTGTCATTCGGAGAGGATTGAGAAATCATAAAGGCTAAAGTCGAACAATTCCATAATATCGGAGCTTGTTGTGCGTTGCTTGGCTCAATAAAATGACGTAATATTTGTGGCGCGTTCTAATTTGGAACCAACAACACATCACACGAACCCGCCAGCATGTTGAAAATGATTTCGAGCTTAAAGGTTGCGGGCATATTCGAAAGATCTAGAACGTCGTAAGAGGCCGCAGCCTTCCCAAGGATTTACGGTCCCGTGGGAACGTGGCCAAAGGGCACTAAGCGCCGGAGGTCGGCGCGGTCCAATCGCCCATTCTTAGCACGCATACAAGTACAAAACCCAATGGCCCAAGTACGCGTAGATTTTGGCCATCCATCGCGGTGCGAGTGTAGGTCCATACAAAGGTGCGGATCGCCACCTGGACCAGCGCCCGTCGCGGCGCTTGCTCCCATTACCCCTGTTGGAGGTCCAATACTCCTGCGGTGAGGCTTTGCACTTTGGCCACTACGAATATATAGGATGTGCTGGGAGCACGGTCTGGAGCAGCAAGCACATACCAATTTTTCCTTCTAGTCGGGATAAGCTACTCAACTAATCATACCCAACTCTTCCGCTGATCCCCCTATCCCGATCAACTACCACCCATCGCGATCAATTACCGCCGATTCCATAATTGCCATGTCTCCCGCTACCTCCCCTTCCAAGAGCACTTTCGAATTCCGACTACGTCCCGAAGACTGGTACCAAGGCACCGCCTCCGAGCTGCTCAACAACTACACTGGCCAATGGCGAGTTCTCCTCCCGGAAGAATACAACAGAGTAGTACGTCCCATTATAACCCGCATCCCCAGAAGTTTCCGTATTAACTTCCTATAGCTCGAGAGCGCTTATAACCATGTAAACATGCATGAATACGGGATTCACCTCTCGCTTCGAGGCCATGACTATAGCACGCCCGTCGAGTCTAGCTATTCGTGGGTATATGACGGGTACAAGGTCGCCTTTCAGGAGTTGTTCGATCTGTTTCAGCGGGACTGGAACAGCCCGAATGAACATGTTACTCATTTCCGAGAGGAGATGGTGAGTTTCTTTCTTCATTTTGGTGTGCCGAGTTTGGTCCTCACTGCAATTAAACCTAACAGATGAGAGATTTGGACGACTTGCTTGTTCGCAAGTTGAGAACCGTATGGGATGGCAAGGTTTACTATGATTTTGTCAATGAGGTGGCAGCGTAATACTTATTGGATTTGTTGTGAGCATTGTGGGCATCATTATGGCTAGATTTCTCTTTATGCGCTATGAACTAGTGTATGCTATATTTCTCAACATGTATACCGCCCTTAGACGGCTTTTAGTTTTCATAATTAATCCAGTCCAGATGCATAACACGCCGCTCTTGCTTTCAAACGTCGTCCCGTGTGCTCGATTGAACAAGATTTCTTTGGGCGCGGCTACACAGTATCAATTAAAAACTTAAATGTGCCGACGCTGGTCGGGCAGGTGATGCGTGTAGAGTAATGGCAGAAGTCATATTAATGGCAACGTGAACGATATGTACAAATGAGAGATGGCAGGGACAGGTACCGATAGAATGGGGGCATCTGACGCGCTGCGGAAAAGAGCGGCGAATGAGAACATCGGGGCTCCGAGACGCGAGGGGGGACTCGCGGGCCTGGTGGTCATGCCTGACCCTATACTGGGACAAGGATTAAAGGAGGGTGGGTGGGATTGAAAAACAGGTAAGAAATGTGACGCGCGTAGTCCGAGCGCGTCTGAAGCGAGTCCCGCACGATGTGGTTGCTGAGCGGTTTCTAAGAGGTTTCAATGTCGAGAAAACCATTATGGTGACAGGACGTGCACGAAGAGACTAACAGGGTTGGATTATTTCCTTTAAGAGAATACAGATTGTGAGCTGAATACGCCTGAATACGCAATTTTTCCTTAACATTACTCAAACCGAAGCCATCGCCATATTCATATTTTGGCCACCAGTTCAGCAACGAAGAAAGCTAGTAAAACCAGGGCGAGTCAGTTACTCTGAACACTGGAGAGAGCACGTGCTTACATTTCACCTTGGAGTGAGCCGTCCAAGTTACAGTCGTACCCTTCTCAGCGTGAATCACATCCCCAGCCTTGACGGCAATTGGCTGATCGGGCTTAGAAGAATCTACAAGCTGACCATGTCCTATTGAACAGACCATCTCAATACCATCGATTTACAAAGGAAAACAATGGATGTTTGACGCACCTTCAATAACGTACGAATACTCGTGCCCGGGGTATGTGTACGTGGCTGACGCGTTGGCTTCGATGGTAGCAATCCCGCATATACTGGGGTGCTCATTGTGGCCATTCCCATACAGCTGGTGAGCAGCTAGGCCCGGAGAGATCGCAACGCTAGCAGCCTCAGAGTGTTGACCCACCTGATCGAATGCGCAAAGGTTAATTCGCCCTGTTACTTCATACTCGAAGCACTTACGGAGATAGGCATATATGCTCGAGAATGTAAGTTCCAGTTTGTAAAGTGGGTGAAGTACGGGGGGAAGATCTGTTAGAATGGACTATGTGAGTGGTGAGTACTCCGTTATATATAAAGCACTTCGGCCGAAAGCGCAGTGGCAGGTGGGGCCGGGGTGTTATGTTATCCGCTCACCGGGTTCATCGGGGATCGTGTCAGACTCTGAGGGAACATTAGATCAGATTTGTGCGGGCACACGTCTCTGTATAGTCACCCTTCGAGAAGTACAGTCGTGAACCCCTCCATGTACAACGATGATCGGAAATCAAATTGCAACTTTTACCATAAGAGGGTGGCTTACTTTATGACTTGGTTTTGTAATATAAACCAGTGCGAAAACATAACAGTGTCATTCTCCAGCGCTCAATTCAATGAGGGGCATGGAAACTTGATAAAATGTCGCTCCATGATGTATTAATCAATCGTGCAGTATATCTCCACAGGTTTCGTAGTGAAAAATAAGAAGATTCGAGTGATACAAGTGTGGCTTAGTCATAGCCTGGTACCGGCGTTCCCGGCGTTCCAGCATGGTGAGGGTGTGCATCAAGATGCAGAGGTTCGCGGCTGTATCTTCTTACGAGAGCCTGGTGAGTCTTTGGTAGTATTCGCGTGAGTACAGTATGTTTTGGCGACTGATACGATCGGATAGGGGAAGTGAGCTAAGTTACAGTAAGCTTTGAGGGTCGGGCCCCACACTGATGTTTTTTGCACCTTCCCAGTATCGGACACATCTCCATAAATGTGAACCCCTAAATTTTGCGCATGGGTAGGTGTAAGGCAAATAAAGTACATTAGGGGGAGGGGTGTCTTGTGTCCAATCGCAAGGATGTGCCTCCGACCTGTAGGTGGATTACACCAGATACATGAAACATGAGCTCGCGGTACCAGCACATTTATATTTTATTTCCAGTCAAACCTATGTTCGACCCACAGTAATCGATATCAGTGAAGCTTTATGACCAGGACTGATATAGAAGCATTTTGCAGATTCTTCGATAGTCGCATTCGACTCAAGACCTTGATTGAGGTACTAGCTTGATATATCTGAGTTATACGTCATCTACCCTAAAGTGGAGCTGATTTTAGTAAATGCAGTATTACTCTTGGCTCGTGATCTAAACTAGTCAAGAAGCCGAGCTGACCACGGGAGCTCGCCGCCTCGAGCCCGTAGAAGAACACTAGATATTCTAAAAATCTACAAGTACACTGGGTTACTAAAGAAATGCAGCACGTGATACCACCGCAGTAGATACGTAGCGACTCACGAAACACGGGGTTAATCGTCTTCTTATATTAGTATTGAATGTACACATACATGCTGGCTATCTGTGCGCAAGATGTCAGAGAAATCCATAAGCTATTCGCTGAGTAAAGCTGGAGATACGGTAAGTGGTAGCTGCATTACTTTCGGAAATTGAGCCCACCTGGCGGAATTTTGTCAGCCTCTGCCAATATCCAACCAATTTATGTCAAATAAACTGCATAATGGTCCTCCTAGAGGCTAAGTACATAGATATCTGAGGCATCAGATATGATCAAGGTTCAATACCACCGCATACATGCCATTTAACTATACTTCCCCTCCTCCTCCGCACCACAGTGTGTATTTAGGATGATGGGTAAGCGATGTCAAAATTGCAAAGCAATCAAACTCCTACAGCAAGCGCTAGGGATACTGTAACTCAGATTATCATTCGGTTTCGTTCTCCGACTTTTCAATTGCTCTCTCGTTCGTGTGTTTACATAGGGAAATCTGACGTTGTCACGGGTTTGGTGGTTAAAAAAGTAAGGGTTACCCACATCCGTCGCGTGCCTAACTTATAACACAGCTTGAAAATTGGTTTTACGATTGGTTGATAGTTCTTTACAGTCGTACTTTCAATCCTTCATTCTCGTAATATATAGCTCGCTTATCCCTGGGCAACATGACTCGCTACGAGGTCCCCTCAAACGTTTGTTCGATTTGCTCCTCCCTCAGCCATTTTTCTTGCGGAATAAACCGCCAACTAATGAGGCCAAAGATAGTTACGCAGCTGAAGATAACCGGACCCTAGAGTATAGGTGAGATGCGCTCCTCGCTACACTTCTCTACAAAGCTTTGTAGAGAAGAGTTAACACTCACGAAATTCAGATTTTTCGCCGTAACCGGGAATACGTAGGGAGATGAGCATACCTTCAATTATAAATAAAGTGTGAGTTTCCCTCCAAACAAGTCGCACGAAGGGCTTACTGCGAATAGGACACCGTTGAATATCACCGCTGTAACATACAACACCTTCGAGAATCGGCCTAGCGAATACCTCGTGTTCTTGAACTGATTGGGAGTCACCATAAGACGGAGCAAGGCAATGCCGCCATAAGATGCTATGACTGGTAGCAACGAGCCACTTAGGAGAGAAATGAATGCAACTGTGCTGGGTAGAATAGTGCACAACAAGATCGTGCTGATGATGTGAACAAGCACCACAGCATTATGCGGGTGCCCTTCAGGGGAAACCTTCGCTACCCAGGAAGAGAGGGGAAGATTCCCGTCGCGGGCAATCGAAAAAACTAGTCGTGATGCAGCTAGCACGATGATGCTGTTACTCTTCATCGTCCAGCACCGGGAGCCCTGCGTTCAGCTATCCTTCCCCAATGCGTGAACACACAAAACTCACTAAAAGTCCTGAGACAACAGCAAGCACTGTCATAAATGTGCCGCCGGTACGACCAAGGGCTAAAGTATAGATCTGTACAAATGGCTGCGGCGTATCAAGTGAAAATAATGTCTCGATATCTGGTGCACATAAAAGCAAAAGGATCGTTGTAACAAATCCACCTACTCCAGTGATGATCGCGCTCATCAATATGTTCTGGGCGGCGACCACACTTCGTTGTGTAGTGCCGGTTAGCAAAGGCCTGAGCTTGAAATAACGCAGGCCTACCTTGCGTTTTTGGTTTCTTCGGCGACGTGTCCAGCAGCATCAAAGCCGCAGAGCGATCCGGCAGAAAGGAGGAAGGATAACATCCAGTTCCAGCCCGCAGGCGCGCCTGTTCCATTGTCTGGAGGATTTCCTTAGCTGAAAATGAACGTAAGTGAAAACATTAGACTTACATCGAGTAAGCAACGCCTCCCTCGGAGGGCGGAAGCCGTATGTTTTGCTGACTCCAATTGGGAGCCAAATAACGCAAAGAAGGAAGTCCAGAGTGATTACACCGACAGCTGCACGAAGCACCTTCGTGAATAGTCGGGCTAAATTCCACATGCATGGTTAGTTAAATTCAATTGGTTTGTTAGGTAATGATGAAATGTCACGACGAGAACCTAATCAAAAGGGGATGGAAGGTTCGGTCGTAGAATAATTAAGACAATTCACCGGGTAAATAATTGGGCAGAACAGCAAGCAATAATAACAGCTCGGAGGTTAGCCAGACCACGGCCCTCCACTTGACATTGTCGTTGGATAGACCACCGGGGAATTTTGAGCCATACACCGGTATAAGTGACAGCAGGTAGTTGGCATTGAACTAAACGTAGCAATTCGCCAAAAGAAAAGCTCAGTAGACTCATATATCATTGTCGCTCAGCGTGGCCTACCTGGCTGACACTAGCGGTGAATGATATCCACGTGGTGATAACCCACCAAGCAAAAATGCACCTGTAAGACCAGTAATTAACGCCGCGAGGGTTTGATAAGCCCGATCAAAGGCCTGTGACGCACCCTGCCAATCGCCCATATCGTGGACCAGCCGCCTGTGTAGCCCAAACATATATGCTCCCACTGATTGGCAGCGCGGAGCATATCTCCCGAAGCACCAAAGCGCTGATGCACATGAAGGGAATAGCGATTAGGTATGAAGCCCACATCGCGACTGGACCGCCGCAAAGGATTCCAAGGAAAAATACGCTCCTGCAACACAGAATACATCCGTTTGTCAAGAGGAGTTTAGTCGTTCGTAAACAGCAATCAAAATATGGCGTAGATGTTGTTGAGCCAGCGGAGGATAGACCTTTGGACGAAGAAACATACCTAACGCCGGCCACGAAGTTCAACGCGCAAAAACTGGAAGCAAAATTCTCAATCAAACCAAACGTTCGTTTCAATGTCTACATACGGAACAATAGCTGAATTATCAGCGAATTACTCCCAGAGATGATATGTCAACCGCCACGTACTGGAACATAGCCAAGATTTCGCTGTCAAGGAAATTCAGATGGTCAGATTCATTTTTACAGGGGTTTTACAGGGGTTGGGAGCATATCGGAATGTGGCGAAAAGTTTAGATGATAGTCTTGAATATTATGTGTGTGTGTGTTTATGTATATAAACAAGAAGTAATCAACCAGGCTGATGGTAGAGATATCAAACAGCATCCACGACCTAGTTTGACTAATGCACTGGGATGGGGAGAGGGTAAACGAAAGGGGTATACCAGTTGGAGTTGGTCTTGGTCTGCGGGCAAGACCTCCGTAACATTGACGTCCGATTGCTTCTCAGCAGAACCTAGGTCTGACATCGTCGATTACAGTGAAGGTGAGGGTAGGAAGGGTTTCCTCGCGCAACACCTCAGTTTGGGATTCGAGCACTTAAGGCTCATGGTGTTCGGGACAGCTCTCGCTGTTAGTGCTTGTTGATTTCAGCAATGGTAAACTCGCCCCAACAGACTGGATCCTACGAACAAACACGTGCACGGTTGATAACTATCTGTGTTCATATACAGGGGGTTGACAGATTGATTGGTAGGCATCTAGACCACCTACTACATTTATACTAAGCCACTCCACCAAGGGTTGGCGGCAGCACTGATGTACTACCAAGCTATATATGGATGCCCCCGGGCGCTCCCGAGTCCCGTATGTATACTCCCCGCACTACTCGATCGTACGCAGCGCCTCTGATGTACTCCCGAGTGTTTTATAGCATTTCAATTTTCACTTGAGATACCCACATTCAAGCATTTTTGCACCACTCGGATGTCCCCCTTTTATACTCTCGAGAACTCGCCTTCGTGCCGGATGATTGCGTCTTGATTTTCACCCACTAGTTCCGATCAAGATTGCCCCCAGCGGCCTTTAATGCAGGAGTTACAAGTGTGTGAAAAAGAAAATATGAACAAGGAAACAATACAATCATTTCAGTCACTTGGCAACCTCCTGCCGAACAGATACGCCAACCAACCCCGGCGAAGATTCTCCTACATCCGTTGATGAGGAAAAATTGTTAGGATGCGAATGCTGACGCGAGAGCGTATTGGTATCTTAGTATATCCAATACAGCAGGTTTCAATGTCGAGAGAGGCATTATGGTGACAATACGTGCGCGAAGAGACTGGCAGGGTTATAGCAAATGATCATTCCCTTTAAGTAATACAAATTGTGAGCTGAATACGCAATATCTTTTATTTGACATTACTCGAGCCGAAACCATCGCCACATTCATACTTTGGCCACCTGTTCAGCAACGAAGAAAGCTTGTAACACCCAGGTGAGTCAGACATGAAACCTCCCCACTTCTCTGAACACTGGAGAATGCACGCGCTTACCTTTTACCTTGGAGTGAGCTGTCCAAGTTACAGTCGTACCCTTCTCAGCGTGAACCACATCCCCAGCCTTGATGGTAACTGGTTGATCGGGCTTAGAAGAATCCACAAGCTGACCATTTCCTATCGAACAGACCATCTCAATACCATTGGTTTACAAAGGGAAGCAGGTGAATGTTTGACGCACCTTCAATAACGTATGAATACTCGTGCCCGGGGTATGTGTACGTGGCTGATGCGTTGGCTTCGATAGTGGCAATCCCACAGATGCTGGGGTGCTCCTTGTGGCCATTCTCAAACAGCTGGTGAGCCGCTAGGCCCGGAGAGATTGCAACGCTGGCAACCTCAGAGTGCTGGCCCACCTGATCGAATGCACAAAGTTTAATCACCCTGCTACTTTGAACTTGAAGTACTTACGGAGATAGGCATATATGCTCGAGAATGTAGGCTCAAATCTGTAAAGCGGGTGAAGTATGGGGCGCAGATCTGTTCGAATGGACTATGAGAGTGGTGAGCACGCCATAATATCTGAAGTACTTCGACCGAAAGCGCAGGCACCAGGTGGACAGTTATGTTACCCGCTCACCGGATTCGTGGGAACCGTGCCTAGACTCTGGGGGATCATTGGGTTAGACTTGTACTAGTACAAACACGTCTCTGATCGATAACGTATAGACGCCCGTCGAGATGTATATTCTTGCAAGAGCCTAGTTAGTCTTTGGCAATATTCGCGTGAACATGTTTTGGCAGCTGATATGCTCGGATAGGGGAAATGAGCTAACTTACCGTAAGCTTTGAGGGTTGGGCCCTACACTGATGTTTTTTGCGCCTCCCCAGAATCGATATATCGGAAAAATCTCAATATATACGAACCCCTAAATTTTGCGCCGGGGTAGGTGTAAGGCAAATAAAATACATCGGGGGAGGGGTAGGCTCGTGACCAGCTCGTTTTGGCCAAGGGTTCGTTCCTCACGCCAAAACGGCTGGGATCACCTCGTAATGGAATCTGAGCTAGTCAAGAAAGCAAGCTGACCACCAGGAGTTCACCGGCGCGAGCCCGCAGAAACAGATATTATATTCCAAACAATGAGCATGCGTACAGTGCAGGACTATATGAGCACCTTGAGCATTTTGTCCAGTTTCTTTCACGCCTAAATAGGTGTCCAGTGGCCATATTTGAGAACAAAAGCTCGTTCCCTATCTTCAAAAGGCCTGTAAAAAATATGACGGGCATGAAAGCCCGATACAAGCTTCAGCGCACTGCTGAGACGGTTGCTGAGTCTAAAGAAACCGCTCGAAGCGACTCGAGTGACCGGTCGACATTTCACTTGTGAGGGATAACATTGATGTACACGACAGATCGCTTCAATATGTGTCACAAAATGTGTATACCAGCGCAAATGTAACACATTGGATCATTCGGACAGCATTTCCCGGTCGAACCTAACGAATGCGTGTACAAAGTAAAACACCACTTTAACGCATTCATATTGGACAAAATATTGATTAAAAATCGCCTGGGGTCTCGTAAGAGGAGTGCCTACCACTTTCTATATGCATACAAGGTAGGTTTCATGAGTAGAAAGACCGGGACGTGGTGGGGGAAGTCGATTACAAAAGTTTCTAATGGATCCGTTGTGGTTTCTAATCGATTGGATCGTACCTCAGATTCTTGATGAAGGTGTTCCCAGTCGCATATGCCTCCCCGCTCGTTTTGGAT
This sequence comes from Ceratobasidium sp. C01, assembly GCA_025200755.1. NCBI lineage: Eukaryota > Fungi > Basidiomycota > Agaricomycetes > Cantharellales > Ceratobasidiaceae > Ceratobasidium > Ceratobasidium sp. C01. The sequence continues at coordinate 10,274 of JANWGL010000714.1, forward strand.
GCTCGATTGCGAATTCAGGGACTGGCCACGAGTCTAGGGGAGGGGTGGCGTGTACCAGCTTGATACATCCGAGGTACTTATACGTACGCCACCCGAAGTGGAACCAATTTCAGTAAATGCAGTATTACTACTGGCTCGTCATCTGAACCATTCAAGAATATGAGCTGACCCCTGGGAATTCGCCGCCTCGAGCCCGTACAAAACACTAGATATTCAAAAAACCTGCATATGTACAGTCCAGGGCTATTTGGCCAGAATCACTCCTTCGGACAGCTTCGACAAAGTTTTCTATGTATAGCTGACCTAAAAAAGTAACTAAGTCTACACAAATTTTAATTGCGCAGGAGCGTTTGATCAGTGCGCTCAAATCGCCAAATGGGTTTTTGCCGATGTGGTCTGTCTGTCGGATACCATCCAGTCGTATGCGCCCAAATCACGTGACCTCTCGTCCCTCATCACAAACGGACCTCAATGGCCTCCAAAACCTCTGCCTTCGACCTCTTCTTCCACCACAACGCGCGCTCCACCCGGTCCTCCGACACCCTCTTCTCCCAAACCTACGCACCTCTCTCCCGCACAGCGCTCGATTCCTACCTATCCAACACAGCCTCCATCCATAAACACGTCTCGGAGCGCGCTCGACTCCTAGAGGACGCGTGGGCGCTGTTCGATCATTGGTTGATTGAACTTTTCGAAGGGTTCAATTTGCTCTTTTATGGGTTCGGGAGTAAGAGGGAGATCGTGAACGAGTTTGCAACTCGGTTTTATGCGGAGTATGGGCATGTGGTTGTTGTGAATGGGTACTTGCCTTCGGTTGGGCCGGCGGATATGCTTTCCTCGATCGAACAAATTCCCGATATCCTAGAACAGCCTCTGATAGGCTCTGGAGCAGACGCCCGTGCCGAGCGCATCCGAAAGTTCTTCTCTTCATCTGGATGTCCTGCCCCCTTGTTCTTGGTCATACATAACATCGACGCTCAACAACTCCGTACGAGTCGCGCACAACGTATCCTCTGTTCACTCGCCTCAGCAGAGGGGATCCACATGGTCGCGACAATAGACCACGTCAACGCCCCCCTGCTCTTCCCTCGTGACTCAGCTCTCGCACGAAAACCACATCTTGGTGCTCTCTCTGGGCTTCCTAGCAAACATCCATTCGTATACGACGATGAAGAAGAACAGGACGAAGAGGACGAAGACGGAGAAGGCGAACCAGACCCATCTAATCCCCCGCCGCACACTCAACCTCTCTCTGCCGTCCCCACTTCCAAACGAGAACGGGGCGCCGCGAGTTGGTCATGGCTCTGGCACGATTTAACAACTTTTCAACCTTATACCGCCGAACTCGCGCACAGGGACCTCACTGTTCCACCGTCGATGTCCACCTCATCCGCTGCGGCTGCGGCCAATCCTGCGTTGACGGCGACTGCGGGAGGAGAGTTGACGGAGAGCGCGGCGCACCACGTTTTAGCTTCCGTTCCCACCAAGGCGCAAAAACTCTTCTCGCTGCTCTTGGCTAGACAACTTGCCTCGCTTGATAACGAAGGGGTCGTACGCACCCTGGCGAGCGCTATGGACAAATACGGTGTTAGGTTCGAGACGTTGTTGGCTGCAGCGCGAGACGAGTTTGTTGCTGCGAACGAGGCGGCGCTGAGGGGTCTGCTTGGAGAATTTAGGGACCACGGAATGGTTGTCGGGAGAGAAGCGGAAGGAGAGGGTGGGGAGTTATTATGGGTTCCAGCTACACAAGAAGTTTTAGTTGCGATTTCTGGAGAATTGAATAAATGATTTTTTTGCTGGTTCATCTTCTGGCGAAACACACGAACGAGGAATGAAGCAAGCTCTGATCATTGGTACAGAATAAGCACACATTCGAAACAAAGTCATACTATCGACACGTCACATCCCAACTCTCACTCCCGAAACTAAACCAAACCACGATTAATAGATGTAAGGGAAGATCTTCCAGGGAACAATCTCAGTATACCGCTTCCAATCCTTTCCATGCCTATGAATCATCGTTAGTTTTCGTCTGAGATGAATCAAATTAAAAGAACTCACTTTTTCTCGCACGCCTCCGAATCACGCATCTGGCGATGCAACAACAAAATCAAGAAATAGATGCAGTAGAAATACGTCAGGGCGGTGTTGAAGCCCGTTGGGAGTGAGTACGAGACGACCATAATGAGGTCACCGCTACACGAACCCACAACTGTCAATCATCGGCCAAACGAAAACAAAGAAAAGACATCCATTGACTTTGTATTTGATTCGACCGCCGGTACGGAGTTCCGCCCCTTCGACCCAGTCGCCAGGCAGGATCCACCAAGCGATGATGGTGAAGAGGTACCACCCAGCATACGCAATAGACGCTTCCTTATCGAACAGGCCCAACCACCAATCTTTATCCTGCACGGCCTTCACAAAGTTGAAATGAATCGACCACAGGGAAGGTGGGCACCCGCCAGATGCTTCGAAGCAAGTAAAGTAAAGGCCATGAGGGGGACTGCGAGCGAAACAAAAGCTGCGCCAGGAGGTCCAAAGAATTCGTAGTTTGTCTTCTTGGGACTGCGGACAGAGGCCATCGCGGTGGTTCTGCTTTGCCCAGCACAGACGAGTTTTTCTCGGAGCGGTGGTCGTAGGTTGAGGCGCGTTCCATCCAACAGTAAATATATGTGAGCATGACAAACGCCACGTGACACACGTTGTCCAGATCGACATCCTAATTCCACCGTAAGCGCCGATGAACTGGGACGAATTTGGATGGTCCGCCGTGTGACCGGCACAAAACAAGATTTGTCGCTATTCGTCGACGCTAATATAGAAATTAGTCACGTCACTACTACCATGCAAACATCGAGCAGCAACGGGGCTCAAAATAAATGGTATGCGGTTATATCGTAACCGGGTTTTGAGAGCCTAATCCCGGGAACCGGAGCGGTCACCCTCAACGCGAGTCACAAATTGACTTACTGTAAGGTGTAGCCCCTATGAGGGCTCCATTGACTCCGAAATGCTGTGTTAGATGGGCATACAGTCAAACCTGTGTTCAAGAATCAGCATTCCGTCGACTATTTTTCCCGTTTCTCGCTCACTTCTGGTCCAATGAGAGCGATCTTTCCCGGAAATTGTAGCCCCAAGCGTTGCGCATCTTTTGGTGGTTTTCGATCGAAGACAAGCCTCACCGACGCTGCCCGATCGAGCCATCAGATTTATTCTTGTGGGTAGGTTTGACTTTAGCTGGTCGTTTTTTGAGGGCCGAGGGAACCACTTTTGAGAGAGGGTGCCAGAGCGACGAGGGCAAGACCAAGAACGAGCACCAGGGAGATCTCCGGCCACTAATGGGAGTGCTGTTGAGTCTCACACGCACTAACTGTCAGGCGAATTGACGGGAACTAGAGCTAATTCATTGTACATTGGTACCCTGACTGCTAACAGCACTCGCCTTTAGCAGTGAGAGAACAAACTATGTTCCCATGACATAACAAAGCGCTAAACCGGTCCACTTTTAGCTCGTTTGAGCTTATAACATGTCAGTAATGTACAAGGCCTACATAGAAATCACACAATGCAAAGTATAATGAAAGTAGATATAAATTGTATAAAAACAAGAGAGTAAACACTGAGAGAATAGAGTGAGAATAGATGGGAAACTAGGGGTGAAAACGCACCCCTATTTATACCCTAAAAGTCGCCGAGTCATAGGCGGGTATGTACAGTGTTGGACTAAACCGCTCACAGAAAATCATTTTGTAAACTAATTAGCCTGTAACTCAATAACTTGTGATTCGTATGCTTAATATATTATATGATCTTGAAGCCAGACATATGGGCTAGAAAGCGCATATAGCCACATTACAATAGCTGGAGAAATGCTCCAGTTATGAATGAAATACTACAAGGGGTGGGTGTGAGCGGTTTTGTCCTCAAATACCAAAACACATCTGCCCTCCTGGTATTTCCCCATTTGGTGGGATGAGTATTAGCTTACTGTCTGGGCTTGTATAGCTGGCTAGACTATAGCATATATCAAAGTGATGAGATGCTATGATAACTTTTGAGAACTGAAAAATGCCAGTTGAGCAACTTGCATTGGATATGCACTCCCACCTCTGCCTATCTTATATTTGATGAGGAGAGCTTGTATAGATGGCTTAGGAGGGTCTAAGAGAGCTCACTGAATTAATTGAGACAAGTTTCAGGACATGGAATGCATACTAAAGCTTCCATCAGGCTTTCAAGCACATGTCGCCAAATCCATGCTGCATTGACCAGTCATGGAGAGTGATTTGTCAAAGGCTGGCAGATGTAATGGCAGTCTCGGTTCCGATATCCCCAGTATCCCTTGCTTAGCTGTAGCTAATTACACCCATGTATGCGTGTAGATCTTCAAGTCCGAGTGCCGTAAGTGATTTTTCCTTATTGAATTGGGACAAGATTTGCTCATTATCTGGTGTTTTATCTAGCTTTGGCGCTTGTGTGGTGCTGTGCTCACGTCGACCTTTAACTTGGGTCTGTTTGACACTAGTTGACAAGAGCATTCGCGAGTCGTTAAAGCATCACACTATCAAGAACCAGCGCACCTGCAATGCAGCATTTTTGATCGACCCCAAGATAAACTATGAGCTGTTGTTGGACAAATTGATGAAGCTATACTCCATATCACTCAAATATACGCCTGTTCAACTCTCTGCTGCACCTTTTTGCTGTCTTGCATGCGGTGTGCTTGGACATTCACCCAATACTGATGAATAATTCATTGCGGGTGTACAGTAGCGCGTAGATGTAGATGTATGCGCCATTTGAGTGCATCTATGCATACCCAACATGAATCGGGACATCGGTCGAGCGCATATACTCACCTATTGTCTGTTGTTCTGCTGTCTAGAGCCACGCCTTTCAGGTTAATTTTCAAATGCTGCCTAAATTGGTTCTGTTGGTACTACCCACCCAGTTTTCCTAAATTCTCTGGAGTTCCTTTGAGAAAGGCTGGTTCTCCCGAGTTCTCCTGAGAAAACAGTTGTTCTTGGGAGGTGTATTCAGGAAGTCCGATTCTCATGCGAGCTCATGAGAATTATACAGGTTTGCAGATGGCCACTGAATGTCCGAGCATTGCGTCTTGAATCTCAATCGCAGGCCCAACCGGAACTCTTCCCAGCGGGCTTTGAGGTAGGGAGCGAGAATACGGGAGTAGAACATCAACAAAGAAACATGATTGCTTCAGTTTTTGAATAACCCCCCTCATAAGTGTAAGCTTCTTTCATGTCGACTGGCGCGGGCCTTCCTCGTTATATTGCAAACGGGTCTGGCTACACACCAACCACCCCAGCGAGGATTTCCCCAGACAAATTGGTGGGGAAACATTGTTAGGACAATGACGCTAACGCTAAAATAAACTGATTTGTCACAATATTCCAAGAAGGCACAACGTCAAATGTGATTGCGGTGTTGAGAGGGTAATAGGGCAATCAAGAGACACGCGTGCAAACACAAAAATCTGTGAAGTGGCCGAAGGATCACGGTAACTCATTCATTCATTTCAACCGTTACAAACTGTGAGCTGTAATACAAAATATTCATTTAGGGTTCTTCAGGCCGGAACATATATGTTCTTCATGTCATGAATTTCTTTTTGAACAACGTAGAACACTGAGAACAGCACATGAGTGAGCCACAACATCCTTCAGTTCGCAGGGTCTAGAGATTCCACATGCTTACTTTTCACCTTGGAGTGAGTATTCCACGTCGCAGTGGTGCCCTTGTCAGCATACAAGACATCTCCGGGCTTAACGATAGTTGGTTCATCAGGCCTGGAAGCATCCACAAACTGAGCCTCCCCTATCAAATAATTCCGTCCCATTATCATTACTTTAAAGAGAGAGCAACTAGATATTTAACGCACCTTCAAGGATGATCGCAAACAGGTAGCCTGGGTACGCAAACGTGGCTGGTTGCTCAGCCTCCAGAGTGGAGATCCCACAGCACATTGGATGCTCCTTGTGGTTATTTGTGAAAAGTTCGTGCGGCTGGCTTGGACCGACTGCAACGCTGGCAGCCGCCGAGTACCGAGCCACCTGATTGGTTTCACAAGGGTCAATCGCCTTATTGTTTTGAACTCAATGAACCTACAGAGATGGGCATATATGCTTAACGATGTAAGTAGCGTGCGCAAGGTGGGGGGCACAGAATGCACTGCGTATGAGTGGTGGGGAACCCTCGCAATATATGATCTACAGTACATCCGCTGAAGGCGCATATATCAGAGATGATTTAGCTAGGGGAGGAATAGATCCGTGTCTCGCTCATCTCATGTATCCGACGGTGTGTTTAGATTACGCAGGATTGCTAGGAAAGCCTTATGCGGACACACCTTCTCTCCCAATAGAGCACAGTGGCTCGTCAAGAAGTTACTTTTTCAGAAGCAAGACTTCGATAGCATCCTCATGGATGTGACATTGTGGCTGATAAGCTCGGATAAATGAAATTTGCGATAAGCCTTACTACAAGGGGTAGGGCAAGTAGTTTGCGCCTCCCCAGAATTACACGAAAGATGGCATGTCTCTCGATAAAGACAGACCCCTAAATTTTGTGTGGGAGTAAACGTAGGCTCGTGACCAGCTCGTTTTGGCCAAGGGTTCGTTCCTCATGCTAAAACGGCTGGGATCACCTCATAATGGAATCTGAACTAGTCAAGAAACCGAGCTGACCACCAGGGGTTCACCGGCGCGACCCCGTAGAAACAGATAATATATTCTAAACAATGAGCATACGCACAGTGAAGACTATATGAGCACCATGAGCATTTTGCCCAGTTTCTCTAACGCCTAAATAGGTACCCAGTAGCCATATTTGAGAACAAAATCTTGTTCCCCATCCTCAAAAGGTCTGTAAAAAATATGACGGGCATGAAAGCCTGATACAAGCATCAGCGCACCGCTGGGACGGCCACTGGGTCTGAAGAAACCGGTCGAGGCGACTCGAGTGACTGGCCGACATTTCACCCGTGAAGGTTAACGTTGATGTGCGCGGCAGATCACTTCGATATGGATCACAAAATGTGTACACCAACGCCAATGTAACACATTGGATTGTTTGGATACCTTTTCCGGGTTGAACCTAACGAATCCGTGTATAAAGCAAGACACCACTTTGACTCATTCATATTAGACAAAATATTAGTTAAAAATCGCCTAGGGTCTCGTAAGAGGAGTGCCTACTACTTTCAATATGCATACAAGGCAGGTCTCATGAGTAGAAAGAGTGGAACGTGGTGGGGGAAGTCAATTACAAAAGTTTCTAATGGATCCGTTGTGGTTTCTAATCGATTGGATCGTACCTCAGATTCTTGATGAAGGTGTTCCCAGTAGGGCTGTCCAAATACCGATACTCATATAGTATTCCATCTCGATACTGATATGATACTGATATGATCCATATCAAGTACTAAGTCCAATAGCATAATATGACCTCAGTTAATATGATATAAACCCGAACTCATACGTCATGATCCCAACATGGGAGTTCTGATACGGTTTCTCCCCTCCGAGTTCGCCAACGAGCTCTCTCGATTTGTTGGAAACCTCAAAAACTAACAGACGAGCGCCGAGACGCATAAAGCAGCAGCCGGTGGGTGTAGCTTGACCTTATTTCGTTGCAAAATGCTCATGCGAGCATTATTTCTCCAATTTTGGGATCTATTTGGTGTAATGACCCTGCCATTCCAGTAACATATGATACTCCACATTTCGATAAAAACTTGATACGGATGATAAGATTATCGAGATTAACGAGTTTATAACAAGTTATTTGATTTGATACTTGATAACATCATATCGGTATTTGGACAGCCCTAGTTCGGGGTAACAGAATGCTTCCAGGCAGCAATAGCATCAGGAAACAACTGCTAATTCTGGACGGGTTCCAGGGGTGTCTGGAATGCCCAGAGTTGATTCCCTTATGGGCAGAGGCCTCTGAGAGCACATTACCAGTATCAAGGGTGCACAGCATACACGATGCAGCCCCCGAACGAGTCGTTCACGGCGATATGTTTGAAGATTTTCAATCGAGATCTGAAGGGTTACCGTGATTGCTATATCAAACAATCAGCGCTTAACCGGACGGCATACAGCCCACGAATACCACCTCAGGGATAGGCCTAAGCGGCGCGGACAGCAGTGAAGCCTCTAATAGTGGCAAAAAGTCGGCTCCTTGTGTGCGCTTGATTAGCCCGCAGAAATGGCCTGGCCCGTTGTTCTTGCAGTTTGCAAAATCGTTTCTCCCCGCAGCGAATCTAGAATCACTGCCAGAATCGCCGCAAAAGCGGCTACCGTGATTAGCCCTATTGTTGGCTCTCGTTCGCGCTCGAGCGCACTCATCTGTGTATTCGTGCCTTTGCTGTCTCTGCTTTCGCTCGGTTTTTGCTATCCCACCTACCGGCCCGCGAGTCATCCTCGCGTCCCGGCGTCCTGGCGCCCCCCTTCAGCCCCTCGCCGCCTTTGGCGGCGCGTCGGTTTCACCATCTCTCCCGGTCCCACACTGTACTATTACGACAATGATCAATTGATTACTCTGCCTATTAGATACATATAGCGAGCCAGTGCATGCGCGGTCGGAGAATCAGTTGGGTTTATTGGATAGAATTTTGTAATTCGTTTACAACATCCCACACGAGCGAGGATAGAAGATAGAAAGCAAGCTCTGATCATTGGTACAGAATAAGTACACATTCGAAACAAAGTCATACTATCGACACGTCACATCCAAACTCCCAACTCCTCCAAACCAAACCGAACTACAATTAATAGATGTAAGGGAAGATCTTCCAGGGAACAATCTCAGTATACCGCTTCCAATCTTTTCCATACCTAGAAATCATCGTCAATATCAATGCAAAATATCTCAAATGAAAAAGACTCACTTTTTCTCGCACGCCTCCGAATCACGCATCTGGCGATGCAACAACAAAATCAAGAAATAGATGCAGTAGAAATACGTCAATGGGGTGTTGAAGCCCGTCGGGAGCGAGTACGAGACAGCCATGATGAGGTCACCGCTACACGTATCCGCACGTCAATCATAGGTCAGGCGAAAATGAAACGAGGGAAAGACCTACAGATAGTTCGGGTGCTGGCACATTCCCCACCATCCAGAAGTCAAAAGCTTCGTTCCACGTTCGGTCTGGAGCGAGGTCAGGTCTGCGTTCGTAATAAGTAACTCGATCATACCCAATCCAAGGACAATGTCAGACTCACTCTTGGGGTTCTTTCCGTTCCTGAAATCATTCTTCTCGTTGTTGCTGCCACGGAACACCCAATAACCGAACGCATGAACCGCGAAGACGACACATGTCCAGAGCGGGCCAAGCTCGACGTGGTTAAACGCGAGGTATCGGGCTTGCAGGGAGTATACGAACGGTACCCAGGCGAGGTCCCCAACAGCGAGCATGAACCCGAAGCCATCGGTCGTGATATCCATAGTAGTGAGCACAGCAGGCTACAAAGATAGGAATATAATGAGTTAAGCGCCACATGACGAGAATAGGGTTGGTGGCTAACCTCATTGTAGAGCGCATCCGCGACGTAAAGACCTTGGAAAGCGAGGACGAGACCCATCGAGTCGGTGGGGTACCATGTTCCGCGCCTCGTGAGCTGCTCGCACGCCGAACTAATGTTGCACAAGACCCAGAGGATCAACCCCGGCCTGAGCTCATTGAACCACTTGAGATCCAACGATCCAATCGACGGGTTCAGCTCGCGCCCAATAAACCACTGTTTGGAAAATATTAGCTCGATCTCGATGAAGAAGAGCAGGAGAGGTGACCGACGTCATAGATCAAGTTGCCTGAGTTCCCTCCGAGTGCCAAAACGCGCTCATCGGTATTTTTGGTGGAGATGTAGTAGCACCACGTAGCCTGAACGAACGAGTTGATAAGAGCAGCGGTGCAGAGGCCAACCCAGTGATCGTAGATGAAGGTGAATGACTGAGGGCCAAAGTTGATGATCCATCCCGCAGTGAGGCCGAGCGCGAGGAGCAAAGTCGAGAAGGCTATAAACGAGTTAGCTAGAGTCTAAATAGTGAAAGATGAACCATACCATTGATTTTATACCTGATGCGACCGCCCGTACGGAGTTCCGTTCCTTCGACCCAGTCGCCAGGCAGGATCCACCAAGCGACGATGGTGAAGAGGTACCACCCAGCATACGCAATGGACGCCTCCTTATCAAACAAGCCCAACCACCAATCTTTATCCTGCACGGCCTTCACAAAGTTAAAAGGAATCGACCACACAGGAGGTGGGCAGCCGCCAGATGCTTCAGAGCAAGTAAAGTAAAGACCATAGAGGGTGAGGGGGACCGTGAGCGAGACGAATGCTGCGCCAGGAGGTCCAAAGAATTCGTAGTGTGTCGTCTTGGGATTGCGAACAGAGGCCATCGCGGTGGTTCTGCTTTGCCCAGCAGTGACGAGTTTTTCTCAGAGCGGTGGTCGTACGTTGAGGCGCGTACCATCCAACAGTAAATATTATGTGAGCATGACCAATGCCAATACCACGTGACACGCGTTGTCCAGATTAGTACATTTGTCTTAATTCCATAACTCGACCCAAGTTCTAAGCAAGAGATACACCGGAAGTATAACCGTTGTGTGTTTACTGCCGACCGGTTCATACGAGCACCAAGTCCATCTTCGAAACGATTCTCACACCGTATAAACAGGAGCGGAAGTATCCGCACCTAAGACCTTGGCCTCGCTCCCGTCGCTGGTTCACAATGTATGCGCTAGGTAAAGCTCAATCCCGTTGTGTTCAATGGCAAGAGAATCGGATAGTCTAGTCTAAAGTAAGTGAAAATTATAGATACAGTTGCTTTGTATCGTGAAAACTCTTGAGATAGAAGCAGATTGGGCGGGGAGGACAACCGCGCGGGCACGCCCACCTCCCCCACTAGCTTCACCCCACTGGCGGAGCAATTGAGAACTTAATATATAGGGAAAAAATTCGATATAAGACACATTGCATCAGTATCTTGTCTATGCCCGCGTTTCTGCTGGCGTTTCCACCATTTTTTCCAGTTGAGTTTTACCCGTTGATACGCGATATCCCTTCTATAGTGCATGTCTCGGTGAGGGACACAGCCGTAGTTTCCACACCATACAGTAAGCATGCCAGTTTATCGCATGAGTTTTTGGTGTCGCATAATTTTTTGTTCCACAATCTGAAACGATTCAGCAGGGGGAGTGGTCTTGCCGGAGCGCGGCAACGAGTTATTGACATCCCCCGAATTTCACCTCGAGTTGGACTCGTTCACGTCGTGCTGAGGCCACACTCAGTAGAGCATTCCCCTATGCTACTCGAAAGCACAAGCCATGTTGATGTAGGCGGAGGAAACACAAGGACTCGAAGCGTATTGGGCTTTCAGCCATATCCGATGAAGTTGCGGTATCGAGAGTCATTTTGGCATAATGGGGGTCATATACTAAATACATAAACACAAAATGCTCTGAGGTTACAGTAGCTAATCCATCCAATCCTTCCATCTAACTGGTAGGGGATTGGGGCTGATACCCTTGACCGTCGTCAATGCCCATCTTCCTTTGACCAACGAAGAACGCTGGAACATTCGCATGAATCAGATATGATATCCTTCAGTTTTCCAAAGGCTGCAGATGGCACCACTTACTTCTCATTGTGGATTCAGCAAACCACGTTACATCGGTCCCCTCCCTGACATGAATAACGCTCCCGGGCTGAACGTTAAACTTTCGGTTGGAGTTGGAATGATCTATGGCATAGCCTGTCCCTGTCAAGACAGCCCCTCTCATTATCATGTTTCTCAAAGAGAACGAGTGGATATTTTAAGCACCCTCAATGATGTATATATACTCGTAGTTAGGGTATATAAACCTGACTAGCCTTCCAGGATGCAGGATGCAGAGCGCACAGGTCGTAGGCTCGTTACCGTCGGTAAATAACTCTTGGAAATCGGCGTGTGGGCCTGGGGGATCTTCGGGAGTTTGAGGGATTGTGAGTGCGCGATCGAGGTGCTGTTCGGGAGCGAGGGGCGGGGAGTTCGGTACAATATTGAACGGGGGAGCATCCTAACCAGATGTGTAAAGGTCGATCCACCCGTTGTTTTGAACTCAAAACACTTACGACAGTATTCACGTAGATGGCTTCCATGTAAGCTCAGGTAACTAGACTGTTCGAAATGGCGATGGGGCACAAACTGGACTGCGGGTGAGTTGTAGACTGCCCTCACAATTTATGAACTGCTTCGGCTGAAAGCGCGCATACTCGAATGAGCCATCTTTTAGGGGAATAGGTCTCCGTGCATCTGGTTCGTCAGGCATCGTGTCTGGATTACGCAGGGCTACCGGCTAAGACCCGCGCGGACACCCCTTGATCGAGTGTGGGCCCCCGTTAATCGTCTTCGGGGCGTTGCCATTCGCCCATCACTAAGCCGCCTTCGGACTCAAATAATGCCACAGTCCGAGAGACAATTACAATAAATATCCAATATTATAAGCTATATTTCACCAGGACATCCGTGCATCCTGCAAAAACTATTCGACTCGGTGCTGGTGGGTCTCGGGTACAGATTTATCAAGCGCAATGGAGGACCCTGGTAAGGCAAATATTCGCGCCACACAGTGAAATGCACCTACGGTCATGGATATAACATTTCCCTCTATAGAACTATATGTTAGTGGTTATATGCGCATCACTAGCGTCAGGGGCGCTGAGATTAGCCTTAATATCCGATTGAGGGAATCAAACTACTATGTAACCAGATCCAAGCATTCGCATTGACTGGTATCAATTAGTCGAGCATTAATACTGCTTCCTTTGGCAAGAAGGCCCGAGGCGACATCCCAGTGTGCAACATCCCTGTTAACACGCAGTGGTTATCTCCGGACATGAGGCGGATAATCCCAAGTAGATACAAATAGCCGAACACCAGGCGACATCGTGGTGTATTTCTGAGGGCGGTTTTACGCCCAACAATCCTGGCATTGAGGTATCAGCTCAGCATAAGTACCATCCCTGTGGCTGAGAAGAGACTATATATATTGTTAAGACAATCCCCCTATGTTTTCCGCGTGGGTGAGCATGAGGATACAAGAACATCAGGAACGTGTCTTGTGCGCAGTATGTCCGGCCCGACGGCGAATTATACTTTTCTATATGAACAAAGGCGCACCGTTTTTAGAACTATAACGATCTGGGGATGATCTTGATGTACCTGTGTTGTAATGTTTTGTCCTTGCCGAATTTGCTGACCGGGTCTACAAGATGCAGCACATTCCATGCATCCCGTTTAAATGTCTTGACAGGGGTGATTATGGCACATAAGATAAATGTGCGGTGTGTAACACAAGCTGGAACTATAATGTTTCACACAAAGTTATTTTAAATCAAAGTCTCTTGGCATGCCCTGTGTTCACAAATGGGGTTTAGGCTAAACGTGTGTGTGATATGAAGGGATTATCGTGAGTCAATCCAATGGTTATTTCATTCTAGAACGAGCGAGACGCTATGTTCTGCGAAAGGTTAACCATAGCCGGTCATCACCGATAGGCCTTCCTACTCTAGCCGATTGCGTCGCGTCTAAGTTAAACGAGGACTATCAGTTGAGGCAGTACTGTAGAGATTTGAAGAACTCACCTGACATAGCGGAATGCGGTTGCCTGATATGAGACGAATATTGATAACATCACATGTATACGTTTGTTATGAGCATTTATTGACACTTGAAACTAAGTTCATAAACATAGCGCACTCTACGTGTTTAGTTCGAGCCTACAGACTGACAAATGGGATCGTGAATCTTCAACGGCTGGAAATGGCATGGGAAAAGCGAGACTATTCTCTGCGACGGGTGACAAGAGTGCTTAGCTCTATCTTCTTCGTCGAAAGGTTCACAGACGACACAGAGAGATCCTAGTATGGAGCCGCTTATTATTTCGGCTTCACGGTGTGTCAGTGGCCCAAGTGATATATGCCGGGGGTAGGTTATTTCAAGTGTAGAAATATTTGATCTTTTTACTACTACATGGCTTGCAGCATAATTTCACCCCGAAGCTCCTCGAATGTTTTTTCGATCTGTTCCTTCCTCAGCCATGTTTCTTGTGGAATAAACCACCAACTCAGGAGGCCAAAAACGGTTACGCCACCGAAGATGACCGGACCCTGACAATTGGTTGGAATGCGTTGTTTTGGAGGAAGCGTCGGCACTCACGAAGTTTAGGTTTTGGGCCGTGACCGGAAATACGTAGGGAGACGACCACACCTTCAAGTATAACCAAAGTATTAGTTTATGCCTAACTACATCGCGCAAGAAACTTACCGCGAAGCAAACGCCATTGAATAGTACCGCTGTTGTGTACAGCGGCTTCGAGAATCTACCCAGCGAATACTTGGTATTCTTGAAACTTTTTGGGGTCAACACAAGACGAAGCAAGGCAATGCCTCCATAGCATGCGAGGAGTGGTAGTACCCCGCCACTGATAAGCGAAACGAACGCAGCTGTACTAGGTAGAATGGTGCATAACAGGGCCGCACTGATGATATACACGAGTGTCACGGCGTTATGGGGGTGCCCGTCGCTTGAAACCTTCGATACCCAGGTTGAGAGAGGAAGATTCCCATCGCGAGCGATCGAATAAACAAGCCGTGACGCAGCTAGTATAACGGTACAGTTATTCTATAGCACCCACCATCCAGAATTTAGCGTTTAGTCACCCTCCCACGACACGTAATCGCAACAAACTCACGACAAGCGATGTGACAACAGCAAGCACTGTCATAAATGTGCCACCACCGCGACCGAGGGCTAAAGTATAGATCTGTACGAATGGTTGTGGCGCATTAAGTGAAAATAATGTCTCGATGTCTGGTGTGCATAAAAGAAAAAGGATGGTTGTAATGAATCCACCAATGCCAGATGCAATTGCACTGGTCAATATATTTTGGGCGGCGATCACGCTTGGTTGGGTTGAGCTGATTAGCAAAGGTCTGCGCTTGAATTGACGTAAGCCCACCTTGCGTTTTTGGTTTCTTCGGCGACGTGCCCAGCAGCATCAAAGCCGCCTTGCGATCCAGCAGCAAATAAGAAGGATAACATCCAATTCCAGCCCGCAGGCGCGCCTGTTCCATTGTCTGGGGATATTCTCAACCGAGTATATGCGCAGGTAGGGAAAACCGAACTTACATCGAGTAAGCAGCGCTTCACTCGGAGCGCGGAAGCCATATGTTTTGCTGACTCCAATTGGGAGCCAAATAATGCACAACGCGAAGTCCAAAGTTATTATACCAACAGACGCACGTAGGGCTCTTGCGAATAACCGAGCTAATTTTCACGGGTATAATTAGTGAAGCTCAAATTCTGACGGGTTATGGTAGAATGTGACCACGAAAAAGGAATCGAGAGGTGGTGGTGGAATAATTGAAGTAACTCACCCGGTAGATAGTTAGGAAGAACTGCCAACAATAACAATAGTTCGGAGGTGAGCCAGACCGCAGCCCTCCACTTTACGTTGTCGTTAGATATACCACCGGGGAACTTTAAGTCATACACCGGGACGAGTGACAAGAGGTAGTTGGCATTAGCCTAGGCGTACGAATTTGACAACGTAAATCTCGTCATACTCTAATATTATCATTTGGTATCGCTCAGTGAGGCTTACCTGGCTGACAGCAGCAGAAAATGATATCCACGTTGTGATGACCCACCAAGCAAAAATGCACCTGCAACATTAGTGGTTAGCACCGTGAGAGTCAATTAAAGGCTACAACGTACCCTGCTAGACGTCCATACCGAGGGCCAGCCGCCTGCGTGGCCCAAACATAGATGCTCCCGCTGATTGGTAGTGCGGAACATATCTCCCGAAGCACCAATGCGCTGATGCACATGAAGACAGCGGTAATTAGGTACGAAGACCACATTGCGACTGGTCCACCACAAAGGATCCCAAGGAAAAATACATTCCTATGGTACACAGCGCTTATTAATTAAGCGCACCGAGTCTTTTATAAATGAAAACCGAAATGTGGTGCAGGAGTAGGCGTAGGTGATGAAATACGCTTAAACCAAGAGACGTACCTAACGCTGCCCGCAAAGTTCACCGCGCAAAAACTAGAAGCAAAATTCTCGATTAGCCCTAACGTCCGTTTTAACGTCTAGATATAGGACAAAAACATGTTTTTGAGCTAATGAACCTTAGAGACCGAAGCTCAATTGCTACGTACTGGAGTGTAACCAAGACTCTGCTGCCAAAAGGATTTAAATAGTCAGATTGGGTTTTTCTTATATCCGAGGCGTTGGGAGTGCAGTGGGATGTATCATGACAGTGGGGTGACAGTCTTTGGAAATATTTCAAGGAACCGAGCCGGATAATGGTGGTGACTTTATGGGTATGTGAGGCTTAGCGAGAACAATAAACTGAAATGAGGCCAGAACAAACGAAAGGAGAATAAGTTACCAGTTGTTGTTGGTCTTGGTCAGCAGGCGGGGCCTCCGTAACATCGACGTCCGATTGCTTCTCAATGGAACCTGGGCCTGACATAGCAGATTTCAGTTATGGTGAAGAGGGTGGCAAAAGTTATGCGCAATAGCTGAGTTAGGATTTGACCACTCAAGACCCGTGGTCATCCAGAACGGCTCTCGGTGTTGATATTTGTATCAGACTGGGTCCCACACACAAACGCCTGCACAAATCAAGCTATGGACGATATCGCCTTCGGTGACATCCGGATTGGCGTTTGGATGCCTCGCGCAACGTGGATTTAAGCTTTGACTATTACCGATCCCTTGGGTAAGTGTTTGTGCCCTCAGAATTGGACCACTTATCGTCGCAATACATCCATGCGCCCGACGAAAACCTCAAATTACCACGGTGAATGAGATATTTTATCTTCGACGAAGTACGGTGAAATCGATATTGAAATAAATAAAAAAACATTGGCTTTTCGCCGTGGTTTGCATCGAGAACATTCCTGATCCCCGTGGTGCAGGCACCCCAACACTCGGGTTCCCTGTGCGTCCTGCGAGCGATGCACTTAGGAACGTCACATGTATGTTCCTATGTGCTAGTCAGAGTCCAAGCTGCCCATCCCATTCCCCTTGAAGTTGTATGAGATGAGAGAAAAACGATTCAAACTTATTTGAGGAGACAGCGAGGCGAGGAAACAGGCTTGGTACACCAAGCAAGAATTGCTCATAGATACAGTCGTGCTAAGCACATGGCAAGTGCCCGAGACCAATCAGAGAGGCTTCTTGGGCTATCTTCAGCGCCTTTCGACCTAATGCCACCCCGAGCGGTTGTCCAAGGTTAAGGTTAAGGATCTACTGAGAGATTGCACTAGGGTGAAGGGACACACTGTGTAGATCTTCAATGTCGTGTCTGGGCGTCAACTGGGTTACCAAATCTAGTAGATGTACCGTATTTTGCTCATCACTGGCGCGATTGCGCAACGCCGGGAGTAGGTTGTATTTTAACAGCTTACCTACAACTGGTCTTTAGATACATACCGTACGTGTACATAAAACAAAACAATTGAAAATCTACGCATATATGTACTTGGGAGTGCCCAGGAGCACATATGTAGCTGTTAGGAGTACCGGATTGCGGCTCTGAATAACTACATTATATATTTGTTGAGCTCGTACGCGATCCGGAGCAAATCGCCGCTCTGGGGCGAAGGGCGATTTTGCCGATAACTAGACGCGAGGCCATCCCACCCCGCCCCAAAGTAGGTGAAGAAAGCTAGAACTGCACTGGCACACGTTTTGCTGGTAAAGT
>JANWGL010000715.1:0-11138 GCA_025200755.1 Ceratobasidium sp. C01
TATTGCACGTAAATCTGTGCATGCGTGCTCCGGCGGCTAGGGTAAAAACCTAAAAACGGGACGGCAAGTTCTATTCAGTATTCCAGCTTTGGGGATGTATCTCTCACACCCCTTTGTGCTCGGTCGAGTTTAATTAAGTATTGTTGGAGTATATACGTAAATGTATCCCGTTTCGCGTCAATCTTGAGTGGCTGATTCTTGGTTTGCACTGCCAGTGCCGACCGAGGATTGTGCCAACCCTAAGTCTTCTATCTATGAAGAAGACTCACTATTCGATGTACACCAAAAAGTACCACAAGGCGCACTTATGACCTACGCCTGTCATAACAGTGAGTTCCAAAACAAGATAATGAAACAATTTCACCACCCACGAGTCCGAGACCTCTCTTGTCACCCTCATCCTTCAATTGTACGTCAATCTCCGGCAGTCGACCCTCATCAACCCTAACGTCGATCGCGCCACGCCTCGTGAGAGTGAAATCTACGAGTCGGCCGATCTCACTTTCATTTGAGAGCTAGTCTATTGATATTGCAATCTACGATCAAGAAATAAGCAAGGCTTGATGAAGACTCTGAAGTTAATGACAGGAATCGTGTGGCCGCGAAACGGCGCTCCTGATACGGACGAGCCGTATATTGGAATTAGGAGCCACAGCGCACCATATGGTTAGTCGAGGGCATGTGAATACAGTGAGGTCCAGATAGCATAAAGTAGTTGGGGATAATCGGGAACTTGGAGCGGAACGCACTCGATAAGAAAGGGGCGAATGGTACGCATGGCTCGTCGGTCGTCGACCGAATTTGTTGACATGGTGATTGTGTTACGCATATACGGTCGGCGGATATGACGAGTAGTACGAGCAGGTTGAGCATGATCTGGGGCTTATCGTGGTATCGTTTGGCAGTGAATCTCCGAGAAGAGTGGAATAAATTTGAGTTGGAACGCGGAGGAAGAGCATTTCGTCCGGCTCGGCGACTATTTCTTCAGTGAGACCGGAATTTGAGGTGAGTTTACGCCTTTGTCCGTCTCTGCACCTAGGTAAGTATTCGGACAGTGTGAAGAAAGCAGGCTGTCCAAAGTTTCGCGAAGGAGGTGCTTGAGTTCTTTCAGCCTGTCTCCACACGGACATCCGGTTGCGACCGAAACCGAACTGGGCAAGTGTTGCTTTATTTTTGTGCTCTGGGGACACACTTGTGAACTTTCTCAGCAACGTGTGGGAATCCTGAGAGTGTCTTTCAGTCAACGCTTGAGCTCATTCTGCTGGGCGGCGTCGAGATAACAGAGCCTCGCTGCACTTTTTACATTTCTGAATTCAGTCGTCCCTTGGCCCTTCATTTATATTCTGGTTCGTCTACGAGACTGAATGTGCAGCATGTCTATACTAATACACTATTCTACGCAGCGGCGCCCCGAAATGGATGGGTGGCGCGCGCTTACAGGTTGCTCGTCAAGTTGGCAAGGTCGGCATCCGTCTCGCTAAGCTATGGTTTGTGATTGCTAAGACCCATCTGTTCTTTCTCATCGAGCTGCGTAAGGCGACTTTGAATACCCCGACATGCTGCCTAAGCGTACGGGCATTGAACTAGCCGATTCAATTCAGCCTGTAGTGCTAAGCCAACTTCCGTGACCGAGGCATGTTAGTTATTTGTGTACCTTGTAATACTGTACTACACTATACCCTGTCTGTCTCCCGTTCCCTTCCCTCTCGTTTTGTCACCGGTTTTCGTCTTGCTTCGCTTGTTTTGCCTTTCGCTTTGTTACACGTCGTACCATGGGGCCTTGCCCCGAAACGAGTATCATTTACTTGATCTGAAAATAAATAAATATTTGTGTACAGCTTGATGCTCTCCCTAATGTTGCGCGGAGCGGAACAATGGTCTCTTCAGATAAGCGAGCATTCTTGGCCGCGGTGAACTCACGCCGATCCTGATGGTGGAGGCTCCCAAGCGAAGGAGATTACGCCTATACTCAATTTATCATCCGTCTTCATACTCTACCGAGTGATTTGACCGTTGACTACGTTGATCTATAAGATTGTAGTTATGTTCGCGCAATGTTATTATGCCTTACCTAGGTAGGCAAGTTGCCCGAGATGTCGAGTCACTGCGAACAACAAAACGAGTCAGCATCAACACCCGCCCCAATCAACATTTCCGGAGATCCCAGAGCAAGATCCGGATTAAAGTCCTTGAATCCGGCTAACCCCTATTCCATTCCTCCTAACTGTGGGCTTAACACCCCAACGCCCAGTGAGGACTCACGTGTCAACCCACGAGACCTCCATCTGAAAACTCGCCGCAGCCCACACCCCTCCCTCTTTATCCATCCTGCCAATCCATCCTCACATGCAAACTGTCGCAGCCCGGATCATAGCAGCAACGTCATGATATATGTTGCAACAGGCGAAAGTTGAGCGGCTATCAAATAAGTTTCAGCTCTCAAATCAGAGAGAGAGAGTTACATCTCCTATTTCAGTCGGTACACTGACTGTTGCTGATGATCACTATTCTGCCAACTTATTGCGCGTCGTGGACGAATGTCGAGTGATTTCTGGTATAGCACCTCAGAGCGGTTCTGACAGCCACTGCCATCCTCGCGTAGGAACGTAGGAACGCAGGAACAAGCCGCGCTTACTTGCATGTGATTTTTCAAACCAAAAAGGCTAAGTATAGTTCAGTTCCTTCAGAAGACACAGCAGTCCCCGATTCAACTTGTCCCTGCTCAAGGACGTGAATGTGATTTCCGCCCTCAGGAGTGAAGAAGATATGAGCGAATGTCCGTTGCGCGGATGGGGCGGGCCGACTTCGTAATTGACGCCATGGGGGGTTTCAAATTGATAGCGTACGGTAGATACGAGACTGAATATATTTCGTATTTATTCGTTCCGTAATATATCGATGTATTACACGGAACCAAATGGACATGGATGGTATCATTCTGAACGGAGATATGGTCATGGCTGACTGCTCCCGCAGTAATCCCGTGCTTTCGATGCGATGACTGAGAGAATCGGGATAGGATAGTACAGAAGCGCGCTCTTCGGGCTAAAGAAGGCCTGTTCAACTATCTCCACGTGCGCATGCATGGGGGCGATAGGAGCCCGAAATGGAGGGGAAAATAGGAATATTCTCTAGTGGTACGCTCCGGTTTGGCCCAGTTCGGTGTCGTGTGCGTGGTACTTTTGCCAAGAAGACGTGGCTTCGGTGGTTCGGGCAATAGGAGACCGAGATAACCGTTCGCGAAGACGCGACTCAAAAATTATCGAAAGCTGCAGTACAGTATAGGACATATGGTGCGGCGATCCTTTGGTGGAATTCTTTAGGAAGATGCGGGGTGCGTGAGAGATGGCGAGCGCTGGCGCTAGTTGTGCGTGATAGCGACCAAGTGGATAGTGCCTCGGAGATATCGTTAGAAGTTGAAGCGCGTATCGGGTCGGGTCGTGTAGTCTAGCGAGCGAAGGATCGCTAGGGCGATGCTCATCTCACGAGACGAAAAGCGTGAAACACCCAGCAAACGCGCCAAGTTTGGAGACGCTTGGTTTCAAGAGGCAGCGGGCGAAATGACGCTGAGAGAGCGTATACCAACGGCGAGGGGCGATAAGCATTAGGACGAGCATGTGGTGAGCCGAGGAGGTGCATGCGCTCTCGACGATCGGAAGCCGACGGTCAAGTTCGAGGAAGGCTGAGAAGCGAGGCGAGGTCGGTATATGCACGCGAGCGGATGCTTGATAGGCAAGTAGTACGCTGGTCAGGTAGGCTGTTAATGGACGAATGTCAGGAGAAGCATGCTGGCGCCGTGTGGTAGAATGGGCAGGGTTGGGATATGCAAGAAGAGGGGGAGGATCGGAACACGCCCCGATGGAAGCCCAAAGAGAGAGTGAGTGGTTTGAAATGGTGCAATCGCGCGGTGGCTAGGTAGTGTCGATAGAGAGGGTGGCTGAGTCGTACAAATGAGGAAGGAGACGCGTTGATCTGAGATCTGAGAGAGAAGACAGAGGTGTGGTAGGAGAACGGAAGTAGCCGTCGAAGGGAGCCAGCGAAGCATGAATGATGGGAGGGCCGAACATGTTCGGGGAAAGCTAACAGGCCTGCGACCAGTCTGCGACGCTGCAGCAACAGATTTGGACGACAAGAGACAGGCACAAATGTGAACGGGGATATGAGAGGGCGACGGCGGCTAATTGTGGTGGGGGATGGCAACGAGAGAAGGTGGCTGACAGCTGTCGGACTTGGGAGTCGGGGGCGATCATTGGCAATTGGCGGGAGGTACTGGCACGTGGCTAGCCAAAGTGGGAAGTAACGTGCAGGCACGCGACAGGGCGACGATCGGTGCCGTCGTCGCGGCAGACGACGTGGACGATGCTGGTGACGGCGAGGATAGGGGTCGGGTAGGGTGAGGGGTCAGGGCTGGCCTGCGGCACAGCAGAGCCTGACTGTGCATTGCTGGTGTTTGGCAAGGAGATAAGAAGAGTGGCAGAGTGCAAGCAGGCACAAGCACCCACACGCGCAAACATCAAGGCGTGATGTGACTGATATATGGAGCACTCGCCTGGACCTCGTCTGCATCCCTCTTTGATTACTACTCCTCCTCCCCCCGCTTCAAGGACACCGCTTGTAGTCAGTTCCCGCTAATCACATCTTTCAGATGCAGCCGTACTCATACATATACCCGCAGATCTCGCGACCCTTGACAGCCTCCGCCGACTTTGCACGCTGAGTTACTCGCGACATCGTCTCCCTCGACACCAGCACAACCCAACATTCAAACTCGCACTCAACTTTACCACCCCGCATCCCCTGGCTTGAGCATCCCCTTGCTCGCCCTCTCCAGTTGTCTGACCCCACTTGGCCCTTGCACCAGCATATGACCCAGAACCTGCATTCAACAACCACATTTTGATTCAATCCAACTACTCCACTCTCATTCGCACTTTTAACTATCTTCAATCACACGAAAAAATGACGTTCTCAGCCATGTCCAACAGCCCTCAATCTGCAGGCTCCGTGTCCCCGACCGGTCCCCCCGCGACCCTGCCCCTCACTATCCCCGAGACGAAGCGTAAGCGCTTGTTTTCCTGACTTCCCCCCTGTAGAGGCTGATTTTCTGTTCCAGCCGCTGTGTCCTCCCCCGCATCCAGCGTCTCCTCGTCCCTCCCCACTCCCCTCTCGGCTAGCTTTACCTCGGTCCAGCCCTCCGCATTCGGTTCCTTCCCCGGCCCTCAGTCCACAGCTGCCGGTGCAGTCCGTCGCAAGCCCAGCCGGCGCGCAAACACGGCCGAGCGCCGAGCGACACACAACGCAGTGGAACGCGCCAGGCGCGAGACGTTGAACAGTCGCTTCCTCGTACGTCCCGGCATTCTCCAGCCGCCGGTCACGTGCTGATCTTTTTACACAGGATTTAGCAGCTCTTCTCCCCAATCTCGTCTCTGTCCGCCGCCCGTCTAAATCGGCCATTGTCAATTCGTCTATCGCGCTTATCCACACTCAGCGCCGTGCCCGAGCGACGGCTGGCCGCGAGTTGCGTAACCTCAAGGCCGAGACGGACTCGCTTCGGCGCCAGCTCAACGAGTAAGCGGACTAGTCCAAATTTGTACTCCCATCTAATTCCTTCCCTAGATGGCGTGAACGTGCCTGCCTTCCCCCTGTCGAAGAACCCATGCATAACACCGAGTTTATGGCGCTCATCGCACTCGAGGAGGAAGATGCCGAGGAGGGTGAGGAGGAACGTGCAGCGTATGCGATGATGGAGATGGAGCGCGGTATGGGCGGAGGAGGTTACGGGATGCGCGACGATGACGATGGCGAGGATGGCTTCGGCCCCGATGACGTGCTCGGTCTCGAGTCGACCTCTCCCCCGCAACCGCCTGCGGCCCCCACGATGCCTATGGCACCCCAGATGTCCTTGGCCCAGATGCATGGTGCTCACCTGACGCACCCGCTTCGCATGCTCCCTGGTGCAATGCACGGATATCCCTCGTTCGACGCCCCTGGCTTTGACACGTCGGACGCTGAAAAGCTCGCTGCATGGAATTCGCATCTGTACACAGCTCTGCAGTGGCAAGCTGCCCAGGCCCAGGCGCAAGCTCAGGCCCAGGCTGCGCTCTTCACTCCTCCCGGTTCCGCACACGGCGCCCCTCCTCCTTTCAACCCAGCCCTCTTCCAGCAACAGCAGCGCGGTCTGCTCCCCGCCGGGTTTGCTCCCACGTCCCTCGAGGACGAGTCTTCCTCCGCCAGCGACCAAGCCTCGCACCGCGGCAGCCCTACCTCGAGCCACGCTGCGACCCAGACCAGCTACGACGAGCTCGCCGCCGCTGCTGCGTACCAAGCACACGCCCAGACCCGCGCGGCACGCAGCGCGAGCCTGAGCTCGTATGGAGCGCCGCCGATGCGGAAACACCCGTCACAGAACCACGTGCCCCAGGTGGGCGGTGTAGGTGGACCTTTTGCGCCAATGGGTCTCTTGATCTGAACAACTCTTGACCTGAATTGAGCGCCGGCACTGAAGCATCTTGACTTTGTCTCGACGAGCCTGGCGCTCCCGTGCCGATCTATCTTGTGTCCCTACCCTAATTTACATTGCGTTACACCGCCCATATACCCCCTTCTGTGTCCTGTTCTGGAATTGTTTCTGCGTCTGTTTGTGTCTCGGTGTCTGTGCGAGCGAGCGAGATACACGGACTTGTGTGTGTTTGTTAGGCCTGCGTATTGCCTCATCTCTACCTCTACCTCTCTCCCTACTTCTCTCTCTCTCGACTCTCTGGTTAGCGGTGCTGCTGCAATCGCGCGTGCCGCTGCCTCCTACCCTATTATCCTCCTTACCCCGCTCGCTCCCTCTTTGTGCGCCTAGTCCTTGTATCGGCATGTACTTGTTATCAGCTTTTGGTATTTACTATTACATCCCTGGATGCATCCCTGTCGGTCCTTCTTTTCTCTTGAGAACGTCCATCGGCCCCTGCCCATTCAATCGGGTAGAACCCCAGAGGCAGATCTTCCATTGGCCGAGCGCCCGGCTTCGCTGGACGATGAGTACCCGGTCGTTGAGCTTGCTTGGTTATGATTGGTTGGGAGGCGAGAGATAGAAGGGTCCTGACGCCAAGCCTCTTGTGTCTTTTCTTGGATGTGTTGGGTGAGCTCAGCGGTCGAGGTGTTCGCTTGGAGGTTGTGGGAGATGTGCGGGATTTTGAGTAGGAGGTTGTTAGGTGCACTGCTGGAGTTCCGTTTGGAGTCGGATTCGGAGAATGTTTGAGTGCGGTATCTGGGAGTCGACACTGCTTGTTATGTTATAATTTTATGTATTGTGGGTAATTTGTAGATACACTATCTAGCAACGTCTAAACCAAACCTGAAACCAACCCGGCCTGACGCGCGCGCGATATCGATATCGGAAATCGGGCGGTGACACGCCGAATCTCGATTGAAAGGAGAGTTCAAGATTCGCTCGGGTAATCACGTTCATTAGCGCAGATAGGAGGGAGTTGTAATGAGATTGTATTCAGTCGTTGAGTAGGATGTAGGGTCGTTAGGCACTTTGGATTCTGATTGGGGGAATATTCGAGGATTGGAACCTGGTGCTACCACACTCCACATACCGAATGCTGAACTCGTTGCACGCGGCATACGAGGATCGACAGCGCATAGACGCAGATACTGTATCTGATATCGGGCCTGTCACCGCGTCAGTTTTTTCGTATCTTGAATTCCAACATTTTCTCTCGGGTAGAGTCATCCGTCAAGTCAGAGCAGGGGCTTAGCTAACCGACGTCGAGTCGTGGACGGGCGCCTCTACTTTTAGGAGAGGTCTAGATGAGGGAGAGGGGATGTGCGCTCAACCGAGGCGAGTTCGTTTCGGGGCCGATGAAGGTTGGAGGCGAGAGGCGAGAGTCAGTGATTTGCGGTTGGTGATTGGACGGTTGCCGAGTGAGGTTAGATAAGTTATTTGGCGGTAGACAGAATGGCATTTAATATTCGATGCCGTACACTTGTTGGCTTCCTCGGTCTTCTTGAGCCTCGGAGGAATCTAAAGAAGGACCTAGCGCGAAATAGAAAGGTGCTGAATTATGTATTTTGAGGGATAATGGCTAACAATATCCTGGACGGTTAGCACAGATGCGAATAGGCATCGAGGCAAATGGTTAGGATTGTCTTACGGCAAGGCGGGGGAAGTATAGGGAGGTTGTTAAGGTACTTATTCGAGCTGCAGCGGCGGCCCGAGTGTTCCTCTTACGAGTTCAGAGAGCGTGGATGGATGTTCCTGGCTAACAGAAAGTACTACTTAGAGAAGGCGAACCTGTCAGCTCACCGTGGATCGGAGGATTATAGGCGAGCGGGCCGCGGCGAGGATAGACGTAGGACGAAGATCGAGGAATTGAAGAGAAAGGAGGAACGGAAGAGAAGGCGGCGGGGAGGAGACTTACGCTCCGACCAAATTGTGAAGTTCTGCGACGTCGTTGGAGAAGGCGGTAAATGCGGCGATGCAGCATATCACTCCACTGGCCTTAAGTGCGGACGCTACGATCATAGGAATAGGTAAGTAAGCGTTGGGTGAGAATTGGTAAGTAAATGGTAGGTACTTTGGTTCCTGAATTGGCTAGGCATCAGGAGGAGGTATCTCGTGCAAGCAAAGGCCAGTAGATGGAAAGGGCGACGGGGGGCTTGGAGATGCCAAGGAAGGGGACCGAGGAGACGACTAAACAGACTAGCAACCTCAAGGGTCGGTTTGGCTAGCATCACTACGTATATGCAAGTGAGACGTTCGAAGATACCAATCGCGTCAGCAAGGCTTTCCATCTTGTCGTCGCTGTGGGTTTCAATAATACTAAAGGCGTATTTAGTTGGCTATTGACGCATATACCGTATTGGTGCATGTACCTACTAGGAGGGAACAAATATTTGCATTAGGAGATCCAGAGCTCACCACATGACGAGAACACAGTCGCACCAAATATGTTGCTCGTACTCAACTCTCACATGCCCGCGAAGGGCTGGGTGAAACCTACAAAGGCAAAAATCATGCTCACGGCCGTGCCCGGCAAGATAGGCAAGTTAGAGTTGGGCTCCGCGTGGCCGTGGGTGTTAGGTCTGATGGTACACACGGTGGCGACGTAGCGAACCTAGACGTGGTAGAGGCCGATCACCAAGGTTGTCGCCCCGAAACCAAACAGAACAAGGGGCAGAGGGTTGCTAAACTTATGGTGCTCGATCGGGAAGGCGGGCTGTTCAGTGTCCAAATTAATTCCGGTTAATTTCGGTCGGTATAACAAAGTTCAAAATCGGACTCACAGGAGCACCTCGAGTTTTGCGGTGAGTAATGGGGGCACTTTGTTCAGACTGTCTATCGATCCGCGTCTCGCCGTTGTCGTTAGTCGTCGGGGGTGCCCCCGGCTCGGAATCGGTGACTTTCTCCTGGGGAATGATTATCAAGACCTGAGAGGGGTGGATATTTTAGATTAAATCTAAGACCTAGGATGAAAGGAGTGATTGGGAGCGCGCAGATGTCGCGGCACTATTGTCGTACCATCCATTGCCTGAGCATTGTCGTATGAGACGCAGCCCATCTGGCGAGTTGATTGGGGCATTTGGGGCCCATATTGTAAGTATACCAGAGCACGTCGGCCCAGAGAAAAAGCACGGGCTCGACAGGGCTGTCAGCCTCGACGCATCAGTGCGGCCTCCCCGGGGGGAGTGAAGAATAATAAGCGCTCGGCGTTAGCCGTCAAGTGAAGCAAATGATGGACTTGAGCGCGGCCGATGCAACCCACAACCAGTGCGTATGAACTCCAGTCCGATCCTAGGGCGCGGTCTCGCGCGGTGGCGATAGGGACGCTGAGGTCTGGCCAGAATGCACTTGTAGAGGTGCCATTGACGGTTGTGATCCATCCGACACATAAGGCGAAGCGTTGTGATCAGTGTCTGCGTGAGGCGGAGGGGTTGCAAAAGTGTTCGGGGTGTGGAGTTTATTTCTACTGTGGTAGAGAATGTGAGTAACTTTTCCTCTTGTACTAGTTGGGGAGATCCGAGGTTAGGTCTCAGATGTGACTGTTGTGGTTGATGTTAGGCCAGGCCGCGTCATGGAAGCGACATCATCGACGTCTTTGCGGATTGTCGAAACTCTATGTTCAATCTAGCGCCTACAAGGATGCAACCCAAGACGCTCAGGCAGATACATTTCTGTTGGCCCAGCTTGCTGCCGAGTTCTTTCACAAACTTACGAATCTTGACGACGCTCAAGCATCCTCCAATACTTCGGTGCAAACATTTTGGGACCTCCTCCCGTCTACCTCGAAGCACATTGGCCAGGTCCTTCCTTCTTTGAATTTCACTTCGCCTACTGTGCTCTCTGCTGCTTTCTCGAGATTTGGGAACAATAACTTTGTTGTTCATGACGCCCATCTCGTTCCCTTCGCACATGGTGTATTTCCTCTCGCCAGCCGCGCGTTCAATCATTCTTGCGTGCCTAATGCTGCAGCGATGTTTGAGCAAACGGAACACGGCGTACACATGGTTGTTAAACTTCTAGTGGATGTCGCAGATGGTGAAGAGGTGTGTATGTATGTTACCAAGATGCTCGCCACAGGCTCTCAATATTCTTCAAAAGATATGTATTTCTTACACCGATCCGGCGTCACCTGGCACCAAACGTCGTGAGTCACTGCAGCATGCATACGGATTCAATTGCCGCTGTCCTCGGTGCGTGTCCGAGGCCGTCTCACATGCGCCTGCGCCTCTCGGAGACCCGAACGAGCAAGAGCTTCAAAATCAGATCGAGTCGATTATTAAGACTGGGCTACGGAACACAGCACCCGAGCTAGAGCCGCTGCGTGACGCAATGGAGGATCTGCGTCCATATTTAGACGCCGCATTGCTTGGTTGGCTACCTGGATGGACGGAGGAATTTGGCAAGTGCGGCCACGAAGGCCCGTTTGACCAAGCTTTGCGCCTTGGGAATACCGTGCTGGGTGTATATCTGCTCATTTACCCTGGATTGCATCCACTGCTCGGTGAGATCTTTTGCATGCGCACCTTGGATTCGTAGCTTAAGCTCAACTTCCAGAGCTGCACTGCTTGGAGCTATCCAAAATTGCGTGGAACTACTATGTGACAAACTTCACTCCTGATAGTTCGGACGGTGCGCTGGTGAG
>JANWGL010000716.1:0-13478 GCA_025200755.1 Ceratobasidium sp. C01
CTCACCAGCGCACCGTCCGAGCTATCAGGAGTGAAGTTTGTCACATAGTAGTTCCACGCAATTTTGGATAGCTCCAAGCAGTGCAGCTCTGGAAGTTGAGCTTAAGCTACGAATTCAAGGTGCGCATGCAAAAGATCTCACCGAGCAGTGGATGCAATCCAGGGTAAATGAGCAGATATACACCCAGCACGGTATTCCCAAGGCGCAAAGCTTGGTCAAACGGGCCTTCGTGGCCGCACTTGCTAAATTCCTCCGTCCATCCAGGTAGCCAACCAAGCAATGCGGCGTCTAAATATGGACGCAGATCCTCCATTGCGTCACGCAGCGGCTCTAGCTCGGGTGCTGTGTTCCGTAGCCCAGTCTTAATAATCGACTCGATCTGATTTTGAAGCTCTTGCTCGTTCGGGTCTCCGAGAGGCGCAGGCGCATGTAAGACGGCCTCGGACACGCACCGAGGACAGCGGCAATTGAATCCGTATGCATGCTGCAGTGACTCACGACGTTTGGTGCCAGGTGACGCCGGATCGGTGTAAGAAATACATATCTTTTGAAGAATATTGAGAGCCTGTGGCGAGCATCTTTGTAACATACATACACACCTCTTCACCATCTGCGACATCCACTAGAAGTTTAACAACCATGTGTACGCCGTGTTCCGTTTGCTCAAACATCGCTGCAGCATTAGGCACGCAAGAATGATTGAACGCGCGGCTGGCGAGAGGAAATACACCATGCGCGAAAGGAACGAGATGAGCATCGTGGACAACAAAGTTATTGTTCCCAAATCTCGAGAAAGCAGCAGAGAGCACAGTGGGCGAAGTAAAATTCAAAGAAGGGAGGACCTGGTTAAGATGCTTCGAAGTAGATGGGAGAAGATCCCAGAAAGTTTGCACCGAAGTATTGGAGGATGCTTGGGCGCCGTCAAGATTCGTAAGTTTGTGAAAGTACTCGGCAGCGAGTTGCGCCAGCAGAAATGTATCTGCCTGAGCGTCTTGGGTTGCATCTTTGTAGGCGCTAGATTGAACATAGAGTTTCGAGAATCCGCAAAGACGTCGATGATGTCGCTTCCATGACGCGGCCTGGCCTAACATCAACCACAACAGTCACATCTGAGACCTAACCTCGGATCTCCCCAACTAGTACAAGAGGAAAAGTTACTTACATTCTCTACCACAGTAGAAATAAACTCCACACCCCGAACACTTTTGCAACCCCTCCGCCTCGCGCAGACACTGATCACAACGCTTCGCCTTATGTGTCGGATGGATCACAACCGTCAATGGCACCTCTACAAGTGCATTCTGGCCAGACCTCAGCGTCCCTATCGCCACCGCGCGAGACCGCGCCCTAGGATCGGACTGGAGTTCATACGCACTGGTTGTGGGTTGCATCGGCCGCGCTCAAGTCTATCATTTGCTTCACTTGATGGCTAACGCCGAGCGCTTATTATTCACCTCCCCCGGATGGAGGCCGCACTGATGCGTCGAGGGAGTCCGTGCTTTTTCTCTGGGCCGACGTGCTCTGGTATACTTACAATATGGGCCCCAAATGCCCCAATTAACTCGCTAGATGGGCTGCGTCTCATACGACAATGCTCAGGCAATGGATGGTACGACAATAGTGCCGCGACATCTGCGCGCTCCCAATCACTCCTTTCATCCTAGGTCTTAGATTTAATCTAAAATATCCACCCCTCTCAGGTCTTGATAATCATTCCCCAGGAGAAAGCCACCGATTCCGAGCGGGGGGCACCCCCGACGACTAACGACAACGGCGAGACGCGGATCGATAGACAGTCTGAACAAAGTGCCCCCATTACTCACCGCAAAACTCGAGGTGCTCCTGTGAGTCCGATTTTGAACTTTGTTATACCGACCGAAATTAACCGGAACTAATTTGGACACTCAGCAGCCCACCTTCCCGATCGAGCACCGTAAGTTTAGCAACCCCATACCTCTTGGTCTGTTTGGTTTCGCGGCGACAACCTTGGTGATCGGCCTCTACTACGTCTAGGTTCGCTACGTCGCCACCGTGTGTACCATCAGACCTAACACCCACGGCCACGCGGAGCCCAACCCTAACTTGCCTATCTTGCCGGGCATGGCCGTGAGCATGATTCCTGCCCTTGTAGGTTTTGCCCAGCCCTTCGCGGGCATGTGAGAGTCGAGTACGAGCAACATATTTGGTGCGACTGTGTTCTCGTCATGTGGTGAGCTCTGGATCTCCTAATGCAAATATTTGTTCCCTCATAGTAGGTTCATGCACCAATACGGTATATGCGTCAATAGGCAACTAAATACGTCTTTAGTATCATTAAAACCCACAGTGGTGACAAGATGGGCAGCCTTGCTGACGCGATTGGGATCTTCGTACGACCCATCTGCATACACGCAGCGCTGCTAGCCAAACCGACCCTTGAAGTTGCTAGTCTGGTTAGTCCTCTCCTCGGTCCCTTTCCTTGGCATCTCCAAGCCCTCCGTCGTCCTTTCCATCTACTGGCCTTTGCTTGCACGGGATACCTCCTCCTGATGCCCAGCCAATTCAGGAACCAAAGTACCTACCATTTACTTACCAATTCTCACCCAACGCTTACTTACCTATTTCTATGATCGTAGCGTCCATCCCCAAGGTTAGTGGAGTGATGTGCCGCATCGCCGCATTTACCGCCTTCTCCAACGACGTCGCAGAACTTCACAATTTGGTCAGAGCGTAAGTCTCCTCCCCGCCGCCTTCTCTTCCGTTCCTCCTTTCTCTTCAATTCCTCGACCTTCGTACTACGTCTATCCTCGCCGCGGCCCGCTCGCCTATAATCCTCCGATCCACGGTGACCTGACAGGTTCGCCTTCTCCAAGTACTACTTTCTGCCAGTCAGGAACCTCCGTCCACGCTCTCTGCACTCGTAAGAGGCACACTCGGGCCGCCGCTACAGCTCGAACAAGTACCTTAACAACCTCCCTATACTTCCCCCGCCTTGCCGTAAGACAATCCCAACCATTTGCCTCGATGCCTATTCGCATCTGTGCTAACCGTCCAGGATATTGTTAGCCATTATCCCTCAAAATATACAATTCACGTCCTTTCTATTTTGCGCTAGGTCCTTCTTTAGATTCCTCCGAGGCTCAAGAAGGCCGAGGAAGCCAACAAGTGTACGGCATCGAATATTAAATGCCATTCTGTCTACCGCTAAATAACTTATCTAACCTCACTCGGCAACCGTCCAATCACCAACCGCAAATCACTGCCTCTCGCCTCTAACCTTCATCGGCCCCGAGACGAACTCGCCTCGGTTGAGCGCACACCCCCTCTCCCTCATCTAGACCTCTCCTAAAAGTAGAGGCGCCCGTCCACGACTCGACGTCGGTTAGCTAAGCCCCTGCTCTGACTTGACGGATGACTCTACCCGAGAGAAAATGTTGGAATTCAAGATACGAAAAAACTGACGCGGTGACAGGCCCGATATCAGATACAGTATCTGCGTCTATGCGCTGTCGATCCTCGTATGCCGCGTGCAACGAGTTCAGTATTCGGTATGTGGAGTGTGGTAGCACCAGGTTCCAATCCTCGAATATTCCCCCAATCAGAATCTAAAGTGCCTAACGACCCTACCTCCTACTCAACGACTGAATAAGAACTTTATTACAACTCCCTCCTATCTGCGCTAATGAACGTGATTACCCGAGCGAATCTTGAACTCTCCTTACAATCGAGATTCGGCGTGTCACCGCCCGATTTCCGATATCGATATCGCGCGCGCGTCAGGCCGGGTTGGTTTCAGGTTTGGTTTAGACGTTGCCAGATAGTGTATCTACAAATTATCCGCAATACATAAATTTATAACATAACAAGCAGTGTCGACTCCCATATACCGCACTTAAACATTCTCCGAATCCGACTCCAAACGGAACTCTAGCAGTGCACCTAACAACAACCCATTCAAAATCCCGCACATCTCCCACAACCCCCAAGCGAACACCTCGACCGCTGAGCTCACCCAGCACGTCCAAGAAAAGACACAAGAGGCTTGGCGTCAGGACCCTTCTATCTCTCGCCTCCCAACCAATCAAAACCAAGCAAGCTCAACGACCGGGTACTCATCGTCCAGCGAAGCCGGGTGCTCGGCCAATGGAAGATCTGCCTCTGGGGTTCTACCCGATTGAATGGGCAGGGGCCGATGGACGTTCTTAAGAGAAAAGAAGGACCGACAGGGATGCATCCAGGGATGTAATAGTAAATACCAAAGTTGATAACAAGTACATGCCGATACAAGGACTAAGCGCACAGAGAGGGAGCGAGCGGGGTAAGAGGTAAGAGGATAATAGGGTAGGAGGCAGCGGCGCGCGCGATTGCAGCAGCACCGCTAACCGGAGAGTCGAGAGAGAGAGAGAAGTAGGGAGAGGTAGAGGTAGAGATGAGGCAATACGCAGGCCTAACAAACACACACAAGTCCGTGTATCTCGCTCGCTCGCAGACACAGAGACACAGACAGACGCAGAAACAATTCCAGAACAAGACACAGAAGGGGTATATGGGCGGTGTAACGCAATGTAAATTAGGGTAGGGACACAAGATAGATCGGCACGGGAGCGCCAGGCTCGTCGAGACAAAGTCAAGATGCTTCAGTGCCGGCGCTCAATTCAGGTCAAGAGTTGTTCAGATCAAGAGACCCATCGGCGCAAAAGGTCCACCTACACCGCCCACCTGGGGCACGTGGTTCTGTGACGGGTGTTTCCGCATCGGCGGCGCTCCATACGAGCTGAGGCTCGCGCTGCGTGCCGCGCGGGTCTGGGCGTGAGCTTGGTACGCAGCAGCAGCGGCGAGCTCGTCGTAGCTGGTCTGGGTCGCAGCGTGGCTCGAGGTAGGGCTGCCGCGGTGCGAGGCTTGGTCGCTGGCGGAAGAAGACTCGTCCTCGAGGGACGTGGGAGCAAACCCGGCGGGGAGCAGACCGCGCTGCTGTTGCTGGAAGAGGGCTGGGTTGAAAGGAGGAGGGGCGCCGTGTGCGGAACCGGGAGGAGTGAAGAGCGCAGCCTGAGCCTGAGCTTGCGCCTGGGCCTGGGCAGCTTGCCACTGCAGAGCTGTGTACAAATGCGAATTCCATGCAGCGAGCTTTTCAGCGTCCGACGTGTCAAAGCCAGGGGCGTCGAACGAGGGATATCCGTGCATTGCACCAGGGAGCATGCGAAGAGGGTGCGTCAGATGAGCACCGTGCATCTGGGCCAAGGACATCTGGGGTGCCATAGGCATCGTGGGGGCCGCGGGCGGTTGCGGGGGAGAGGTCGACTCGAGACCGAGCACGTCATCGGGGCCGAAGCCATCCTCGCCATCGTCATCGTCGCGCATCCCGTATCCTCCTCCGCCCATACCGCGCTCCATCTCCATCATCGCATACGCTGCACGTTCCTCCTCACCCTCCTCGGCATCTTCCTCCTCAAGTGCGATGAGCGCCATAAACTCGGTGTTATGCATGGGTTCTTCGACAGGGGGAAGGCAGGCACGTTCACGCCATCTAGGGAAGGAATTAGATGGGAGTACAAATTTGGACTAGTCCGCTTACTCGTTGAGCTGGCGCCGAAGCGAGTCCGTCTCGGCCTTGAGGTTACGCAACTCGCGGCCAGCCGTCGCTCGGGCACGGCGCTGAGTGTGGATAAGCGCGATAGACGAATTGACAATGGCCGATTTAGACGGGCGGCGGACAGAGACGAGATTGGGGAGAAGAGCTGCCAAATCCTGTGTAAAAAGATCAGCACGTGACCGGCGGCTGGAGAATGCCGGGACGTACGAGGAAGCGACTGTTCAACGTCTCGCGCCTGGCGCGTTCCACTGCGTTGTGGGTCGCTCGGCGCTCGGCCGTGTTTGCGCGCCGGCTGGGCTTGCGACGGACTGCACCGGCAGCCGTGGATTGAGGGCCGGGGAAGGAACCGAATGCGGAGGGCTGGACCGAGGTAAAGCTAGCCGAGAGGGGAGTGGGGAGGGACGAGGAGACGCTGGATGCGGGGGAGGACACAGCGGCTGGAACAGAAAATCAGCCTCCGCCAGGGGGAAGTCGGGAAAACAAGCGCTTACGCTTCGTCTCGGGGATAGTGAGGGGCAGGGTCGCGGGGGGGCCGGTCGGGGACACGGAGCCTGCAGATTGAGGGCTGTTGGACATGGCTGAGAACGTCATTTTTTCGTGTGATTGAAGATAGTTAAAAGTGCGAATGAGAGTGGAGTAGTTGGATTGAATCAAAATGTGGTTGTTGAATGCAGGTTCTGGGTCATATGCTGGTGCAAGGGCCAAGTGGGGTCAGACAACTGGAGAGGGCGAGCAAGGGGATGCTCAAGCCAGGGGATGCGGGGTGGTAAAGTTGAGTGCGAGTTTGAATGTTGTGTTGTGCTGGTGTCGAGGGAGACGATGTCGCGAGTAACTCAGCGTGCAAAGTCGGCGGAGGCTGTCAAGGGTCGCGAGATCTGCGGGTATATGTATGAGTACGGCTGCATCTGAAAGATGTGATTAGCGGGAACTGACTACAAGCGGTGTCCTTGAAGCGGGGGGAGGAGGAGTAGTAATCAAAGAGGGATGCAGACGAGGTCCAGGCGAGTGCTCCATATATCAGTCACATCACGCCTTGATGTTTGCGCGTGTGGGTGCTTGTGCCTGCTTGCACTCTGCCACTCTTCTTATCTCCTTGCCAAACACTGGCAATGCACAGTCAGGCTCTGTTGTGCCCGCAGGCCAGCCCTGACCCCTCACCCTGCTATGCCCCTATCCTCGCCGTCGTTGGCATCGTCCACGTCGTCTACCACGTCGACGGCACCGATCGTCGCCCTGTCGCGTGCCTGCACGTTACTTCCCACTTTGGCTGGCCACGTGCCAGTACCTCCCGCCAATTGCCAATGATCGCCCCCGACTCCCAAGTCCGACAGCTGTCAGCCACCTTCTCTCGTTGCCATCCCCCACCACAATTAGCCGCCGTCGCCCTCTCATATCCCCGTTCACATTTGTGCCTGTCTCTTGTCGTCCAAATCTGTTGCTGCAGCGTCGCAGACTGGTCGCAGGCCTGTTAGCTTTCCCCGAACATGTTCGGCCCTCCCATCATTCGTGCTTCGCAGGCTCCCTTCGACGGCTACTTCCGTTCTCCTACCACACCTCTGTCTTCTTTACCAGATCTCAGATCAACGCGTCTCCTTCCTCATTTGTACGACTCAGCCACCCTCTCTATCGACACTACCTAGCCACCGCGCGATTGCACCATTTCAAACCACTCTCTCTCTCTTTGGGCTTCCATCGGGGCGTGTTCCGATCCTCCCCCTCTTCTTGCATATCCCAACCCTGCCCATTCAACCACACGGCGCCAGCATGCTTCTCCTGACATTCGTCCATTAACAGCCTACCTGACCAGCGTATTACTTGCCTATCAAGCATCCGCTCGCGTGCATATACCGACCTCGCCTCGCTTCTCAGCCTTCCTCGAACTTGACCGTCGGCTTCCGATCGTCGAGAGCGCATGCACCTCCTCGGCTCACCACATGCTCGTCCTAGTGCTTATCGCCCGTCGCCGCTGGGATACGCTCTCTCAGCGTCATTTCGCCCGCTGCCTCTTGAAACCAAGCGTCTCCAAACTTGGCGCGTTTGCTGGGTGTTTCACGCTCTTCGTCTCGTGAGATGAGCATCGCCCTAGCGATCCTTCGCTCGCTAGACTACACGACCCGATACGCGCTCTACCTTCTAACGATATCTCCGAGGCACTATCCACTTGGTCACTATCACGCATAACTAGCGCCAGCGCTCGCCATCTCTCACGCACCCCACATCTTCCTAAAGAATTCCACCAAAGGATCGCCGCACCATATGTCCTATACTGTACTGCAGCTTTCGATAATTTTTGAGTCGCATCTTCGCGAACGGTTATCTCGGTCTCCTATTGCCCGAACCACCGAAGCCACGTCTTCTTGGCAAAAGTACCACGCACACGAGCTAAACCGGAGCGTACCTCTACAGAATATTCTCATTTCCTCCTCCATTTCGGGCTCCTATCGCCCCCATGCACGCGCACGTGGAGATAGTTGAGAACAGGCCTTCTTTGCGCTTCTGTACTATCCCGATCCTCTCAGTCATCGCATCGAATGAACGGGATTACTGCGGGAGCAGTCAGTCAGTCATGACCATATCTCCGTTCAGAATGATACCATCCATGTCCATTTGGTTCCGTGTAATACATCGATATATTACGGAACGAATAAATACGAAATAAATTCATTCTCGTATCTAGCGTACGCTATCAATTTGAAACCCCCCAAGGCGCCAATTACAAAGTCGGCCCGCCCGCCCGTGCAACGGACATTCGCTCATTTCTTGAGGGTGAAAATCACATTCACGCCCTCGAGCAGGGACAGGTTGAATCGGGGACTACCTTCTGGAGGGACTGAACTATACTTAGCCTTTTTGGTTTGAAAAATCACATGTAAGTAAGCGCGGCTTGTTCCTGCGTTCCTACGTTCCTACGCGAGGATGGCAGTGGCTGTCAGATGCTATGCCAGAAGATGCTAGACATTCGTCCACGACGCGCAATAAGTTGGCAGAATTGTGATCATCAGCAACAGACACTGTACCGACTGAAATAGGAGATGTACAGTAGCTCTTTCTGATTTGAGAGCTGAAACTGTGATTTGATAGCCGCTCGACTTTCGCCTGTTGCAACATATATCATGACGTTTCTGCTATGATCCGGGCTGCGACAGTTTGCATGTGAGGATGGATTGGCAGGATGGATAAAGAGGGAGGGGTGTGGGCTGCGGCGAGTTTTCAGATGGAGGTCTCGTGGGTTGACACGTGAGTCCTCGTTGGGTGGTGGGGTGTTAGGCCCACAGTTAGGAGGAATGGAATAGGAGTTAGCCGGATTCAAGCACTTTAATCCGGATCTTGCTCTGGGATCTCCGGGAGTGTTGATTGGGGCGGGTGTTGATGCTGACTCGTTTTGTTGTTCGCTGTGACTCGACATCTCGGGCGACTTGCCTCCCAAGGTACAGTGCAAAAACACTATGGGAAGATATTCGTGAATGGATACATTGATAATTGAATGGCTAATTAGTTCGGCAGAATGTGAGGACAGATGATAGATTGAATATGGGCGTAGGCTCCTTCGCTTGTGAGCCATCACAATCAGGATCGGCGTGCATTCGCCGCGGCCAAGAATGCTCGCTTATCTGAAGAGACCATTGTTCCGCTCCGCGTAACATGAGGGAGAGCATCAAGCTGTACACAAATATTTATTTATTTTCAGATCAAGTAAATGATACTCGTTTCGGGGCAAGGCCCCATGGTACGACGTGTAACAAAGCGAAAGGCAAAACAAGCGAAGCAAGACGAAAATCAGTGACAAAACGAGAGGGAAGGGAACGGGAGACAGACAGGGTATAGTGTAGTACAGTATTACAAGGTACACAAATAACTAACATGCCTCGGTCACGGAAGTTGGCTCAGCACTACAGGCTGAATTGAATCGGCTAGTTCAATGCCCGTACGCTTAGGCAGCATGTCGGGGTATTCAAAGTCGCCTTACGCAGCTCGATGAGAAAGAACAGATGGGTCTTAGCAATTACAAACCATAGCTTAGCGAGACGGATGCCGACCTTGCCAACTTGACGAACAGCCTGTAAGCGCGCGCCACCCATCCATTTCGGGGCGCCGCTGCGTAGAATACTGTATTAGTATAGACACGCTGCACATTCAGTCTTGTAAATGAACCAGAATATAAATGAGGGGCGAAGGGACGACTGAATTCAGAAATATAAAAAGTGCAGCGAGGCTCTGTTATCTCACCGACCCCCAGCAGAATGAGCTTAGGCGTTGACTGAAAGACACTCTCAGGATTCCCACACGTTGCTCTGAGAAAGTTCACAAGTGTGTCCCCAGAGCACAAAAATAAAGCAACACTTGCCCAGTTCGGTTTCGGTCGCAACCGGATGTCCGTGTGGAGACAGGCTGAAAGAACTCAAGCACCTCCTTCGCGAAACTTTAGACAGCCTGCTTTCTTCACACTGTCCGAATACTTACCAAGGTGCATAGACGGACAAAGGCATAAACTCGCCTCGAATTCCGGTCTCACTGAAGAAATAGTCGCCGAGCCGGACGAAATGCTCTTCCTCCGCGTTCCAACTCAATTTTGTTCCACTCTTCTCGGAGATTCACTGCCAAATGATACCACGATAAACTCCAGATACTGCTCAACCTGCCCATACTACTCGTCATATCCGCCGACCGTATATGCGTAACACAATCACCATGTCAACAAATTCGGTCGACGACCGACGAGCCATGCGTACCATTCGCCCCTTTCTTATCGAGTACGTTCCGCCCCAGGTTCCCGATTACCCCCACCTACTTTATGCTATCTAGACCTCACTATATTCACATGCCCTCGACTAACCATATGGTGCGCTGTGGCTCCTAATTCCAATATACGGCTCGTCCGTATCAGGAGCGCCGTTTCGCGGCCACACGATTCCTGTCATTAACTTCAGAGTCTTCATCAAGCCTTGCTTATTTCTTGATCGCAGATTGCAATATCAATAGACTAGCTCTCAAATGAAAGTGAGATCGGCCGACTCGTAGATTTCACTCTCACGAGGCGTGGCGCGATCGACGTTAGGGTTGATGAGGGTCGACTGCCGGAGATTGACGTACAATTGAAGGATGAGGGTGACAAGAGAGGTCTCGGACTCGTGGGTGGTGAAATTGTTTCATTATCTTGTTTTGGAACTCACTGTTATGACAGGCGTAGGTCATAAGTGCGCCTTGTGGTATACACCGAATGGCGAGTCTTCTTCATAGATAGAAGACTTAGGGTTGGCACAATCCTCGGTCGGCACTGGCAGTGCAAACCAAGAATCAGCCACTCAAGATTGACGCGAAACGGGATACATTTACGTATATACTCCAACAATACTTAATTAAACTCGACCGAGCACAAAGGGGTGTGAGAGATACATCCCCAAAGCTGGAATACTGAATAGAACTTGCCGTCCCGTTTTTAGGTTTTTACCCTAGCCGCCGGAGCACGCATGCACAGATTTACGTGCAATAGGTCGATCCCCGGTTTCATTCTTACGTATCTTGGGTTATTTTTCGGCATAGAGGACAGCCTTGGCGGGGAATCAGCCTCCGTGTACGTATTAAACTGTCACGTGACATGGCGGGATTTGTTTGTCACGACCAATTAGGCGATTTACATTGTAGCCGAAGAAGAAATCGTACGATGCGGGTGGCAGGTGACATGAATGAAGCGGAAGGCGTGTAATCGGTATAGTTAGGCTCCGCAAATTGAATCTTAACAATCCTCAAGGCTAGCTCGTATGGCGTGCTCAGGTTGATCTAATCCGGCTGTCGTATAACTTTTAGATATACCCTAGAACTCGAGGACGTTAGTCGCTTATCCCTGGGGCGATGAAGGGGACATGATAAATTCACGCTGGGCGGTATTTCGGTATTGAAAAACATGTTTCTCACACAGACATTAAGCTATTTGTATAGCTTTGCTTACATTTAGCTGCGTTGACCCAGTTCAAGTTTGCCGCCCTGTGCATCGTTTAGATATTATGGTATTTTTTCCCTGTGGTAAGTTCCAAAGTGGCACGGTGTCTTGATTACCCTCGTGACGTTCTAAGCCAGCGTCCATCACACAACAGCAAAACGCTCACAGGCAAGTCTCCAGCATTCCCGAGCCTCTCTAGCACTGCCGTCGGCACCTTGAAATCAAGAAGAACACTCGCTCCAACTAGAATCAATTCAGTTGGTTCATCGTTGGAGCCGTATTTTCTTGGGAGTTTGATCGCTTGAGTTAAGCTCACGCATACACGAGGCTCGGCAACGCTACTCTTACTATATGGTAACTCCATTTTATTCTCTGGTTGAATTCATTGCAACATCGGATTGATATAAAATCCGATTAGTGCGTGGCCTTCACGAGCTTTAGGATTTTAGGGGCAACGTTGCAACTCAGATGAGATTGCCTCCGGGCACGCATACATCCCGTGCCTTCAGGCATAGCTAATTGGTGGAAATCATTGCAATAAGAGATCAAAGGGGTGAACAATTGTACCGGAGGTCCCATTTACCGACCTCAAGTGTCGCTGCACAACCCCGGTCTCCATGTAAACAGGCCAACAGATTTCATAAATTCTCATGGCGCTATCGTACATTATATACCAGTCATGATAACTATGCCAACAACACCGTAATCCATTTTTAGCGGAACAAATCGAGAATTTGCATAAGTTAGCGCCTCCGCTTCATGGAATTTGATCGACCCATTTTCAAACACGACTATCGACATCTCGACTTCCCCCTTTAACTCAAACGTCTAGACCTTCCCCATGTTCCGCAATCCCCACATTATCTCCATTTAAGCGCGTAAAAGTTTTCAACAACGTTCTCAACTACATTTGGTTGGGTGACTCTACATGTGTACGAATTGTCCATTTTTGTATCTCCTTTGGTCACCGCATGCATCCTCCTTGGTTCGCTAGTCGATGATGGGAGCCCATACCATATACTGTCGAACCGAAGTCACCAGACCTCTACCTACACACGTTCGACGCGGGCGTCCCAGTCGGCCGAGTAGTGCGCGCTGTCTTGGCTCTCACGACGTGGCATGCGCGGCAGCTTTGACATCTATGTCTCGAAGTCAGGGGCAACGTACGATAGGCAGCCACAAATATGAAGATCGACACTTTGCGAGGCCCGATGGATGAATCTGGGGGTGTCTTGTGCTGCCATCTTATCGCGTGAGTTGGGCAGGCCGAGTGTTTCAGGCGATGGTTGGGGCGTTAGTCGTTTGGAGAAGACAAGTGGACTTTGCGTCGACGTATTTCACTTTGACTTTTGAAGGAAGTGCTTGAAATGAAATGAGTTTTGCCTCTGCAGTGGACCGAGGTAGAAAGGCGTGGTCGGCGATTCGACGGAATCACCTAATCCATCAGCAGGCACATTTGCGTGGAACAACATGCTGTAAACGTTCTAGTCAATAAGGAGATAACTTGCGCGTGGTTCACAATGTGAACTTATCCATTAATAGATTCGTAGAGTCGTTCCGGACTAAGGCTCCCGAAATCCCCAACGGATGCCGGGACTTGCTACACCTCTTGACCAGAAGTGCTTATGTATGATTAATATTACAATCAGTGCGTTCGAAAGAACAGTTACAGGACTAGCTCCGTCCGAGCGTACATGCGGTATCCTTCGGAAAAGTTAGAAGTTTAATCCGACGGTGCAAGTGTCTGGATCAACCGCTAGCGTTTCACCAAGTCCACCTCGCACTGCATGGCGCCTAACCGCACCACAAGCGCCCAAACAAGCGCAAACCCGAGACGCGTCAGCGCTTGCTCGTTCCCCACACACGCACATACGACGCTCACGATCTACACGAGATGAGTACCATGGAAGCACGACTCGCCGAGGGAGATGCCCTAGTTAAGACAGAGCCACAGCGCGCGGAGCAGGTTTA